>JADDOH010003563.1:0-35465 GCA_016648135.1 Agrypnia vestita
AACCATATGATGTAACGATACAGTTGTTAAAAATTAAATATTCAATACAGAAATATTACTACTACTAAAATTCAACTTTTCATATGAAATAATGTTCTATACTATCAGAAATTGTTCTATACGATAAATTAACTAAAATACGTATTAACTGAAAATAATATTAAATAATAAAAATTTCATTGCAATGAATAAAGTCATTTGCCGTATGATGTTAGTGAAAATAGTTGTATGGCTCGGGTGGCAACGGCTGAGGTCGACAGATACGCTGTAGCTATAAAAGGATCGCGGAATAAAATATTATACCTTCTATGAAATATTAAAAATAATGTATTCTATACAATATTAATACTCTGCCTGTGCTAACTATACATTTAACTAAAATATATATTATTAACTGGAAATAATTATTCTGTGAAAATTGCGCTTTTGAATGCAATATTAACTAAAAATATTAACTAACATCTTGGGTTCGCAGACGAAATCGATAATACCTAATGCCCTTTGCATTTACTAAGTATATTACCTAAATAGCCACAGCTATACCATCCTGTCCGTCAGGGACGAAACATAAAACACAGTTATATTTCTAAAAGTGCTACCTCTTACGCGACAAAAATACCTATTACAGTCGGGCTATGATTATGAACTATCTCCGCCTCATAATGGCGCCTGGCACCAATACTAAAAACCTTACTAGAGATAATAAATGCGACTAAATCTCGATAAATACAATATATACTATTCGTAATACCTCGTTGAATTGGCACATGATTCGTCTAATGGATGAAGGACCCCGATGTGTATCGTAATAACTTCAAATTCTTTTATAGGAGCAGTGTGGAAACAATTGCATAATATTACGTAATAAAAACATCTAACGAACCTAATAATCTATACATTTATGTAACAATAAAATACGTTCACCAGAAGAATTCGTGTATTAGAAATAAAACATTTCCGTTTGGGGACAAACCAGTAGAAGTGTTCGAACGTTGCAAAGGGAAAAATTCACACATATTAAATAACACTGAAATTAATAATTATAAACACTTTGTATTAGCATATTCTTACCTTGAATGGTTCCGTCTTAGACGTGCATGAACCTGTTCATATTAATTGCGTGAGAAAATAATACATATATTTGCTATTTACGAAATACCACATTTTTGAAGTGAAACTTCTTTATGAATAAATAGATAAGGTCTCGGGGATGGTTTATTCGAAAGGATTCTACAACAGCCCGTGAGTTTATATGAAATAATAGTTTCTTTGAATGCTAATTTTGGTTTTTTAAACCCTCAGCATCTCTGCTGAGAGGGGTTGAGGCTCCGCGCCCGCCTAAACCCGGTGGCCGACTTCCTAAGTGACTAAACGGCCCCCCTTGTTCCTCCGGAACTCACTGCATCCCGAGACTCTATCTCTCCTTTACGAGATGTGATCCTGTGACGCCTCTCTTTTAGGTTTATGATTGAGATGTACGTACTCTTTTGGTACAAGTTTCTGATGATGGGTGTTGTCTTGAGGCGCCTTTCTTTTAGGCCGGTGTTTGAAGAATCACGTACTCTTTTGGTACAAATTGATGACGACATTAGCCTCCTTTATAGTCAGCGATGTTACAAATTATTGTGCAATCTCATTATGCCTTTTCAGAGCGGCGTCCCACGATTCTGCATCTTGCAACATTTACTTTGGACAAATGTTAGAGTGTTAGTAACATATTTATAATATCCCAGCTATTCCATATGAGTGAATGATTTTTATACTGATTCTGGCCCCGTCTTTCTTACAGAGGACGGAATAGAAGTTAACGTTTTCTATCAAGGTTTTACAGCATTCAAGCATGGAAATCCTTCCAAAGACAAAGGGAACCTTTTTGTTGGTTTAATTAGTTTGCGCCGGATGAGGTTAGGTGGTCGGTTTATTGACGACCCCGAGCAACAAGGAGGGCCCCGCCTTTAAGAGACCCTGCAGGGGCTTGTGCGGGTTCCACGCCCAAGTGCCGGCAATCATCCACCCCTCAGCCAGCTAGGCTAACATAAACCAGATATCCCCAATCTTAGTTAGATCTCCCCATTCTGTCCTTTACTCGTCATTCTGAAGCTACTTGTTAAGCCAGATGTACCGAGGTACTCAAATCATAAAGACTTGGCTGAAGACCGGATTGCGCAATACTTATGCAACACAATTATTATAAGGCTACTAAGCATTTCTTATAGAATTACGTGTATTCAATTATTAGTAAAAATAGTTTGAAAATCCCCATACTTTAAAATATATTCGTTCGGAAGAATTTCTCGTACGATTTGGATTGATATCTGGTTATGCAATACATAACGCGTCGACAATATTATGAATCTATTACGCACTGCTTATAGAGCTCCGTAAAATCAATTGTTAATACAAATGGTATGAAAATCCCCAAGCATCAAAATAAATTCGTTTGGGAGATATTCCCGTTCGAATTGAGCCAAGATCACACAAGAAATCGTGATATTAATTATACATTATTGTTCCGATTTTAAATCTTCCCAAAATAAATACATTTCAATAGTGAAAATAATTAATCGATAGATAATATAAATGTGTTCCTTAGCTGTTACACAGTGGCGGTATGATCCTCTCTGCTACTGATGAATGGTAGATTCCTCCATAAGTCCGGGCAGCAAATCCGTCCGCAAATGCTGTTCTGGAACTCAGGGCTCCGTCGGTAGTCTGTTGGGCAGCGCTCCCGCTCGCAAGTCTGGTCTCGAACTGAAGGGGCTGAGTATATAGTGTTCGCTCCTTTTTATAGTAACGATTTCACCATACCTCTGAAATCCACGCTAGTGCAGTGACTCATCCTATGCCCGATGACCTCACCGCCGGCGCTCGCCATTGGCCGGATTCAGTCACCAGGACGGTCGCCTCCGGCTCAACCCGTCGAAGGCAAAGCGCGCCTGTGATTGGTCCGTTTCGTTAAAATAATAGTTAAGCACCCGCTACACGCGAGACTTACTGTTCTGATTCATAAATAATAAAGGCTCGTTCGCACCTACTCACAAGGTCGAGTCTATTAGGATTGGCAAACGATATTAATTTAACACAGAATTATATCTATGGTATTATAAAGATCTAAGAAATATTACTTGTATAGCTGAATATTCAATATTTTGTTAGCCTCTTGTAATACATAGAATCTTAAGAAGAAATATATCAGGCTTTTACTTTTAAACGATTCCAAACAGAAGAAATATATTTTTGATGTCCATACTTGACTTTTTTGAATATTATTATTTTAAGATTTTCTAAATTTATTAAATCTCTCTCTATGTCGACCATCACACTAGTTATTTATAATATTTAATTTACTGTTAACACTTTATCTTATTTCCAAAATATCTAATGTATCAAATTGTAATTTTGCATAATTTCTATGTAAAATTTGTAAATCCTTATTTATATTAAAAGAATGATTCATAACCTAAACACCTCAAATTTTCCTTAACTCTTAGATAAAGATTTCATCACGTTTTTCCTATATAAATAATCACAAATATTGCAAATTCATTTATAAATACCCGATTTATTTAATGAATCATTCTTATCTTCATTATTTAATTTGTATTTGTTATATTTATTATTGTTACAGAAATGTAGTTGAATAACATTGGGAATTTTTTTCAATATTGAATTTGAAATTTGATTATTTATAAAGACAATTTTTCTCCAATGCTTTTCAATATCAAATATTGGAGGTTAAACAAATGATCATTCAGTATTTATTGTTTTACAATTAAGAAAATCTCCTCCGTCACTGACCACAAGAATTAAGTAGATTCCGTCTCTGGATACAGACAGAGGAGATACTTTTAGTTCTGAAACCATTCATGTTTAAGGTATATTGTACTAATTTTTATATTTTGATAAACTTCCAGGTGGCTTTTAGTATTTAATAATAATATATCAGAGGGATCAGATAGATGTTGATGATAGATGTAGCAGCTGTTATAAAATTTGTCAGGCTGATATTTCTCAAAAATAAAAAACTTAATCGTTATCTTTTAATGACAAATACAAGGAGTTTATAAAGTGACAGAAATTTACACATCGTAGTAGAACGGGAGGACCATTCTGGAACACGACGGTACTGTACGGATAAGACCTTAAGATTCTGTAATCCCATAATTCTGTACGGCTCTCTGCGGTGCGGTACATACATCCTGGTGCGTGTCGCGTTCTATGTTGTGAATAACTAGGTTTTATATGAAATAAACGCCAAAGAAACGAAAGCATGTAACACATTACATATACTCGTATATATACATATTCTTCTTCATCATTATAGTCATCTGTTATTGTTTTGCGTCGCCAATCTCTACCGTGCCAACGTAACGTTTTTAAATATATCTTATACCATAATATATCTTATTTTATTAATTTGCAAAAATTTATTTATTTTCTTTTTTTATTAATTTATAAATTTATTTATTTATTTTCCTTTACCATGGTTTTCGTTCAAATCCACAATCAGGCCAATTTACAATTCTTGGTGAAATATACTTAGTTATAATATCTTAACAATTTATTCCCAAAGCCACACACGAAAAAACAGAGCTCTAGTTCAAAATCTATTACGATAATGTCCCACGCATGAAACCCGTTTCTCAAAAATCTCAAAACAGCGAAGAGTTTTTATTTCAAATTTAAATCGTAATTTTAATACCTATTCTATTTTTCACTCACACTGTCGTGCGACACATAAAATAGAGATCTCTCCTTATATACTCTAAGGATCTCTCATCTTTTTCACTTCACAGTGAGTTTTTGTGGGTTGAAAATAAGCTAGCTCGAATTTAAGTTCAAACAGTTACGTTATAAATATTTAATCCACTGATTCGACGTGAGTTTCTTCAACCAAGGTTAAAGGTATATGTTTTTACTTTATATATTTTACATTAATGAGACATAATGAAGCATGTCTCATTTAGCAACAAAATTACGAAGCTATTGAAATTAATATTATTATTTCATTACTCTTACTACAAAGGGTAATTGTATACATTTTATGTGATCGTTCGTTAGTTTTTATTAATTGTTATGCGTCTGTCTGCTGTGTTTATCTTGGAAAACATCACCAAAAATACATTACATCTGATGTTTTGTTTTTTTAAATGTTTTTTTACTCTCAGGATTGGGACAGAGACACTTGTCAGTTATGTGCTCATATTTATTTTTATAACGATGTCGGGGAAATGGAAAACGGAGCTGCCAATAAGATGGATGTGATTTATTATAATATTCACTTTAGAAATACCCAATGGGGTGGCTAATACTCGCTATCACATTTCAGTTCATCACCTGCCCATTTATTTTTTTCCAAATAAAAAAACTGGGTATAAATCTTATGTACAAAAGAGATAAGCAAAAAGTAGTGAGAAAGAGGTAGATTAGCGATTATTCGCATTTGTAAAAAATAGGAAAAAAATAATTTCACGCTTTTGTCATAAAATGCCTATTTACGAAGAAGTTTTCATCGCAAAGAGTTCGTAGGAATATGTCAAACACTTGAGGAGATCCTAAACCGACTATTTAATAACTGCCGGGTGATATGTACGTATGTACTATGAGTCACGCTCCAAGCGGCCTCCCACGTCTATGACTCGTGAAAATATCAACAAGTTCTAATGATGAACCAATGATTACCTGTAAATTATGAAATGAGGAACGTTAACTATTTCATCTAGAAATGCACAATTAATTATAACCAAAGAATTGAATGGTAGGTGCAAAATATTTTAAGTGGAGTTAGAAGAGACAAAGATAAATTTAAAGCTGTTTGAGTAGAATCCAAATATGTTTCACTGTGATTTGTGACATTTGTGATTGTGATAACATAAGCATAGAAAGACCAAACAATGGAAAAATATTTGTATTAGGTCCTTATTTATGAAATCGACACATTATAATTCTGGCTGGTTTAAAATTCTATATCTTGCAATCTACTTGGAATTCTTAATTCAAAGTTGTGTCATATTAAACCTATGACATTCTTTTTTCCAAATTAATTATTCATTTTTGTTTTCCCGTAGTTTGTTTTTTTTCGATATCGTTGTGTGCACGACCATGGATGAAATGAAAATTCGCGTTATTTTCGAATACGATTTCCATCGTGGAACTAATGCTGCACAGACCGCACGCAATATCAACGACGTGTTGAAATGAACTTCCATTAAAATGGAAAAGTTCATCGACAACATCGATTAATTAAATATATACTTTTTATGAAAAAAAATGTTTGAATTTTTCTACATAAAAGGTTAATTTCGTAGGTAGGACCTAGCAGATATATTTTGTGGTGATTTGTGACTATGGACGATCGTAAGATCTAAGATTCTAAGGAATAGCCATCCTAAGATCAAACAAAGGCATGGAAAAATAATTATTCATCCACATATTAATTTGTAGTCATTTATGACTTTTGAAGAAAACATAGGGTTCGTTAGAGCAAACAATGATATGGAAAAAAATGATATGGATTTTGTTTTGTGGATTGATTATAACACAGGGATCGTGAGAGCTAACAACGGCATGGAAAAATATTTCTCTTGTTTGAAAAAATAGATAAATTTTAACATTTCAAATTGTTTTTTCCAACCCGTCAAAGATATAGTGCAAAATTTATAATCGATTGGGAAGACTACGGTTGGAATAATCCACACCATTTAGAAACCAGACATACGGTTCAGGAACTCTACGAACGAAAATGTGGAAAACACGGTGTTTAGTCGAGTTTTAATCCGCTCGACTGCCCTCTCGTTAAAATACCGACACAGGGCCGGCGCGCCGCGCCCGCGCAGCTGCAGCGCCCCGGGCGGCGCGGCAGAGGGCAAACCGTTGTTCGACTGTCGGGAAAATATTTAACTAATTTTGTACGGAGACTCGATTCCGCGCGATATTCACCGCAATTACGCCGTTTGGCGATGTGTTTTTGAAGAGTTCCACAAAAACCCAGAGTTCACCCACGGTCAAGCCATCTGGGTTCAACGATCTGCCTACAAAAACACCCCGTGATGCTGGCGCACGGCGAGCGTATCCGCACGATACACGAATCTACAAACATGTGCGCGGTAAAGTTACGTTCAACGACTGCATCTGTGAACCGCTGCAAAAACAATAATGTTTATTTATAAACTCTTCAGTGATTGGGAGTTAAAAATATATATCAGTAATAATATGGCAGAACATCGGGCCCGTGCTTGATGTACAGTCAGTATATTGAAGCATAATATGAACTCAAACATACAATAAGGAAAAAAAAGCGAAATTAAATGTTTATCTGACAGAATATGGTGAAGTTTTAAAATTTGAAATCCTGGGACCCGTGAAGATGGCGAAACTTTAAGAATAAGATACACCAAAGAGCTATATAACATTTTTAAGGTTCCCGAGCTCTCTACACACACTCGACTGATATGGCTAAGATAGGCGGGCATGTGCAGAGAGTGCCGTCGTCGCGGATACCCAGGAGGATCCTTGAGGGACATCCGGGTGGAAGAAGAAGAGTCGGCTGACATAGGCTGCGATGGTAGGTCGCGGTCAGAAGGGATGCGCGGACCAAATAGCAGTGACAGACTGGAAGACCGCAGTGAGCTGTACAGCCATTAAAGAAGGAATAAAAATTTGAGTAATATGTTCATAATTGTGATTACAAATTGTGAAAACAAAAAATAATATTGTATTTTGATTTATTTCGTAGAAATGACCAAATATGACTATTTATTTGACAAATTTAATTTTTTATACCTCCGGACGACTTAAAAGACGAGATTTAAAAGACGGATAAGATACGTCTGGTATATAATTGATGGATTTGGAGATAACGTTGTACAGATTATTCACGATGATCGAGATTGGGCAAAAAACATGAACTACTAGCTATTCGTACCCGGCGTTGCACGGGTTAAGGATTAAGCTGAAAATAAATTTGTGGAGGGAAACAAAGGTTTGATGCGAACGGTAAAGATTTGCATCGAAAATATATCAGGGGGAGGAGAAAACGTAAAAGGAGAGGGAGGAAGTATAGCCTTTGTTACCTGCCGAGTCCTAAAGAATAAGTTTCCAAATTTGGAGTCCGATCGGTCAAACGCTACAGATTTGCATCGAAAATATGTCAGGGGGAGGGGAAGGGGTATGAAAATAGAGGGGAAATATCGCCTTTGTTACTTGCCGAGTCCCAAAGAATAAGTTTCCAAATTTTGAGTCCGATCGATCGAACGATAGGTACAGATTTGCATCGAAAATATGTCAGGGGGAGGGAAAGGGGTACGAGAATAGAGGGGAAATATCGCCTATGTTACTCGCTGAGTCCTAAAGAATAAATTTCCAAATTTTGAGTCCGATCGAAAGAACGGTAGGTACAGATTTGCATCGAAAATATGTCAGGGGGAGGAAAAGGAGTATGAGAATAGGGGGGAAACGTCTCCTATGTTACTCACCGATTCCTAAAGAATAAATATCTAAATTTTGAGTCCGATCGGTCAAACGGTACAGATTTGCATCGAAAATATGTCAGGGGAAGGGATAGGGTAATATATATAATATATATATATATATATATATAATATAAATATATATATATATATGTGTGTGTGTGTGTGTCTCAGGGGAGGGGATTGGGTATGAGAATAGGGGGGAAATATGTTACTCGCCGTGTCCTAAAGAATAAGTTTGCAAATTTTGAGTCCAATCGGTCAAACGGTACAGATTTGAATCGAAAATATGTCAGGGGGAGGGGAAGGGGTATGAGAATTGGGGGGAAATGTTTCCTATGTTATCCGCCGGGTCCCAAAGCTTAAGTATGCAAAATTTGAATCGAATCGGACAAACGATGTGGATTTTTATAGAGAACAGACAGACAGACACATTGAGTTTTGTAGGTATAGATGTTACCTTTACTCGAGTGTAATGGTAATTTTGTATTTTTTTTACTTAAATTTTGAAGTAACAAAATCTCTCATCGGCATGTGGAGTATTAAACTGACTACTTTCAAATATATAATTTTTTAAACTGATTAGATGGAAAAACAAATAATTAATTGATTGAGTACTGACAAAATGATCTTAAGTTACTGGTGTAATGGGAATATTGAGAAAAGAGAATAAGGGTTAATGAAAGTAATATTGTTAAGCAAATTAATACCCGAGTTCAAATTTATTTTAATTTCTAAATATTTAAAATTATTCGTTTTATTGCCTTTGTTTAATTAACAGTAAGATAAGTTAAGCTAAACTCTAAATGAAATTCTGATATTTTTCATGGTTGTCTAAAATCTAAAATCCTGTCAAAAACGAGTTTTGTCATCTAACAGATTTCATAATTCATTAGATAGGTAGACAGCACATGTCACAATAATATGAAAGAATCGAGAACCTATGAACATATTTATATTTATATTATGAACTTTAAATGCACATAATAGTAATATGTAGGTAACTTTCTATCGATTATTTCTGGAGTATTCGCATCTAGTATTTTTTAATTCGTAGAATTTGTGCATATTTTTATAAATAAATTAGCTGACCCGATAGACGTCGTTCTGTCAAACAGTCCAATAGCTTTTGTCAAATCAAGCGTATAGCAGGTCCGATTACCTACTTACAGAAATCTAGTCTAGACAAAACAATAACTAAGAAAAACTCTTTACAGTGGGACAAATTTATTTGTTCTGGTCAACTGGTGATAACATCGCTTATAAAGTGTACATGTCGTGATGACATCTTTAGTTTTCAGTAACGATCACCAGATCAGATAAGTTTGTGATACTATACAGTCACAAATATGTAATTTAAACAAAAAATTAAATAAAAATGTATTTCAAAGAGATCGCTTTATTTAATAATAATAATTGGATAATTTATATACAGCCGTTTTCGCGAATACTCGTCTCAAGGCGCTTTAATGATTATCAAATAATTTTCGTAATATCAACAATAAATTTGTATAATGTTAATATACTTTTCTATGTATTTTTAATGTTATAATTATAAAGAACAACTACTTACAAAATTCAGTTCTCTATTTCGTACACTGCAATTCTTTAGTTATATTGTGTTAAATGATATTTTCATTGTAATGTTTTATGGTACACTATATTTTTTGTTTGATATGGTAAACAAACAAAACTGATGGTTTTCCAATACGGGAACAGAGAACATACAATTGGCATGGCTTGAAAACCCATGCGAGAAACATGGGTTTTCAAGATTAATGCCGCAAACACTCAATGAATTTCCCTGGGATTTATTTATGGACATAGCGAAAGCAAGACGCACTGGAAACTAGTCATTTAAATTCAAATGTTATGTCAGTCGGAATCATCGGGATGCATGTTATCATAACGTCTTTTCCTTTATATTTTCCCTTTAGGATGATTCCTTCGATGACGTTGTTCGGTAATTTTTTCACCGCTAGTCGTGGGCCGTTACAAAGATGCGGTTGGTTAATATGACCACAATCTGACTTTTAATAGTGTGAAGCGGAAATCAAAAGTTCAAAAATTCGGGTGGATAGTTGACGACATTATCATGGTTAGTAGCGGAATCAACTGATTGGTATGTCCTCAGTTCACCGGCAATTTCAATTCACATATATAATAAAATAAAAAAGTTACATAAAACTTTGATTCTTGTTTTAAATTTGAAACTCGACTACATAATTAAATATCGAAGTATTGTGTATCAAGCTTTCTCGACTAAAGTTTGTATGGAAAAAATAAAAATCAGGTTTTTACGTTTTTCCGGGCATTATTTCCAATTTTTCTCGTCATAAGAACCTTCCTCTGGCTTTTACGAATATTTGAAAAAAAAATTATCCGAACTGGTCCAGCCGATCTCGAGTTTTGAATTTAGCAACACATTTAGCGATTCATTTTTATTTATATAGATAGATAGATAAATACCCATGTACAAACACATATCGACTGCCCTAAATTACCATCAGCAATAAGCTTTAATATTCTTGCGTGTCGGCCGATGCCACCCCTTTTACTACAAAAATAATATAAATCAAACATAGCTTTGAATTCGCCAATAAACTAAGATACTATGTTTCATAAATAATGAAAAATATTTTAATATTTTCAACGATAATGTTTCTATACTTGCAAAATAAATGTTCAATTAGTAGATTAACTTCTCACTACATTAAGTTCTTGTCTGCCTCACGTACACTACATACTTTACCCAAAATGCATTTACGGATATACAAACACAGTCGGTTGTCGACATGTAACTCATACTAATTATAATGTTTAGTTACCATGTTACTTTAAAATGATATACAGGTGTTCCAGACGTAACCCATAAAACTTCAGGTGGATATATCATATTAAACTAAAATGTTTTAAAAAATACTTTGTGGAAAATATCAATAGCTGCGGAGATAAGCGACTTCAAAGATTCCATTTTTTGAGTTCCAATATTTGACTTATCTTCTGTAAAACAATCTTTAAAACAAGTTATATAAATTACACGGGAACCTATATTTTCATATGCCCCAGTTTTCATACGATTCGGTTTTCAACACCTTTTTTTGTCGAAATTTTGTTCCAATTTTCGTTGAAAATGGTCTGCACCGAACTCGTACACCTTCCAATTCGAAAAAGAAACTCGTGGCAAAGTAGACCTCCTTCCATTTAAGAAACAAAATACAATTAGTACGTATTGTAAGCTGTGCGAATGAGGCATATTGTTTCGTTGTGTTGGTTTTTATACCCTAAATAAACCCTAAGTAAACACCAACACAACGAAACAATGCGCATCATAAACACGGCTTACACATACTAATTCGATTGTCTTTCTTAAATGCAAAGAGGTCTACGAGGGTGGAGTACGCGTGAGTGATCTCAAAAGGATGTACGGAAAGTCGGCATCTGCGATTAGTGCCATCCTGGTGAAGAAAAAAGAAATCAAGGAAGCTGATGTTGCGAAAGGGATAAATGTGCTAACGAAACAGAGAATGCAAAGAATTTAAGATGTTGTTGGTGCGTATTTCGGAGATGATAATTTGCGAAATGGCGAGGCTGCTGCGTGCGGACCTCGCAAAGAACTTCTTCTTGGAACGAGTGCTGTTGCTGTTATTTATGGCCAGCAGAGCAGGCATGTACTGTGTGTTTGGGTGGTTTTTTTGAGTAACTGGAACAATTTAATTGGATTTACGTTATTTCTCAAGGGAATAATTGCTTCAGTTTTCGAACATTTCAGCTTTCATAAGACATTTACGAACGGATTAGTCGAAAAATCGAGGTTCTACCATTATAAATTCATTTGCTGTAAATTGTTAAAACGTTGCTGAGATTTTAACTAGTATTTGTCTGCAAGATTTTAGTCATTTTATTTGACTTGCAGAAAAGCTTAAAATTTTTAACTCACTAAAAGACAATTTAATTGCGGACAAGGTCTATAACTCCCTGTGTACTATGTGAGGTATGATTTGTAAATATGTTTTGTTACCTGAACCTTATTATTTAAGTGTGAATTGTATTTTAACAGTATTAAATATACCTATTAGCATAATAATATTTTTTGGAGAAGAGTACACGGAAAGGTGTAGGGATGAATATAATAACTTCGTTTTTTAGAACTATTATTTACTAAACGAACAACGTTACAATAATTAATGGGAGTCTGCCACGTTATTTTATGTTTCGGGCTAACGACGTATATGAGCAGACCAAACGTCGCGTAGTTAACACGAAAGAGATGGATAGCGTACGCGGCATTTTAGCAATGACTGTAATGATGTCTTGTCTGTTCTTGCGTCACTCGACTTGAGAAGTATAATTATTCTGCCTCCACAGCATCACACAAATTTAGACTCACCACGACCTCGGTCCAAAGGTCTGGCGCATCATTACTGTTCATGAACTTTAAAACATGAATGTGGCACAAAATTATTTTCTTGCGGAGTAGACAAGCCTTATCAATGTTAAAGAATTTCAAAAAAAAGTGGAGGGAAATTCACGTATGGATCAAAATGTAAGACTAATAACTATAAAACTAACATAATCCCTCTGAGTATCTGGAAGGTAATTTTGTCTCGTTCTCGCAAAGGTATCGTCAACGCACTATATTGACGTCGACATATAACACATCCTTGTAGTGTGTAACAAAAAATCACCACAACATATTTATAAGGTTTATGATTTTTTCTTATTAAATAGACACGGAATACGTGTTGCATTGCGTGTTGATAGCAAAAAGCTCGTGCTATTATTACCTAACTCGATGGTGTCCCGGAATGGGGCTCGAACCACCGACCACCAGATCACTAGACAAGCGTCACTAAATCAACAAGCTACTCTTCAGTTTGCTTCGTAAAATTTTAATTTTTCTATCTAGTTAAGATATATAAATTTTTAATAGCGATACGAGTATATTTTTACTATTTTCAAAATAAGCAAAACGCTTGTGCTCTGAAAATAGGACTATGAAACTGCTGGTGTCCAGGAATGGGGCTCAAACCCGCAAGCCCAGATCGCTAGACCAGCGTCATGACCATTAAACACTAGTGTTAATATTCTCATTTTGTGGTGCAAATATATGATACTCTAACTGTCACCCTTTAAAAATGCGGAATATTCGTTCGCGTTTTTGCTAAGCCCAAGTACCTATATATTTATAGTATATTTTTAACGCTCCACGGGAAGGCGGCGAAAACATGCGTCGAGCGGCCGGTTCGGGTGTGCTGGCCCGGGGTTCAAGCCCCATCTCCGGCCGTTTGATTTGTTTCTTTAGTTGTGAATTCAGACAGATAGACAGACAGACAGACAGACGGACGGACGGACGGACGGACGGACGTACAGACGGATACAACGAAATTATTATGTTTGATAATTAACACCGTTATGTACAATGTAATCAAATAAAAAATAAATAAAAATACACCAACAAGCTACTATTATTAAAGATATTTGCTACTTAGTAATCCTACCCTATTAGTAGATAATTTTTTAAGCAAATTAATTTTACTAGGCGTACCACGCAGAGTAAAATGAACGTGAAGCGGACCACTCCCTTAGCGCCGCAATGCTCGCGACCCACCGTTTGGAATGCAGCCGCCGTATTTCCTCGTCCACGTACGACTGTTTGTTTGTCTCGGGCCTCGGTGCTCGGCTTGTGTACTGAACGTGGAGCCCTCCAACCGTGACGGGGGAGATTGAAGATTTCCAACCGGATTGGGCTGTAACAGATTATTTATTTTCCCCGGAGGAATGACAAAAATAGCCAAGTTGGTCGGTTGAAAATGGTCTAAATACATTGGGATCTAATTTGTTTCTACATTTTATCAACAATTACTCCCATAGATGTGTGTTTGTTATGTAAAAAAAAACTTTAAGCCAAATATATTAAAGATGTCTCATAGAGACGAAGCTATATTTTTAAATGGGAAAGTAGGTATGGAAGTCCTTTTTTTTGGGTGTTCAAAGGGTTCACGACCTATTTTACGGCTGGCTCAAGAGACCACTTTACACAATGTAACGTTCACCATTTCCACCCATGTAAGACGACCACATCTATAATTTTTTTAGAATATTTGTATATACGTTTAACTCACACAACTACGAAGACTCGCTCGGAGTATCATTGCGACGGTTTTATTCGGCGCCAAAGTCAACTTATTCCTTTTACACCATTCCATAATTGTCTCTAGCGACTTTTTGAACCTTTCTTCTAATACCAAGCGACTTCGTTGAATTCGCGGCAAAAAAACGAGATTACACGGCTGGAGAAAGATTCAAACCTCGGACGCGCAAACGGCAACGTGACAACTACATAGCCGTCATAGCCAACATAGACAACAGACATAGCCACCGCCGATTCTATCTGGGCTGTCAACAATATACAATATATATATATTACACGTTAAGAACAGGGCCTTTCTAAGATGCGCACCATTAATTTAAGAATGTTCTTGTTTGCCCCAATTATTTTAAATATTCGAGATTATATTTCTATTAGTATAAGTTTTAAATCTTTTCATGAAACTCAATAAAATAAACGACGATGATCAGCGTAAATTTTTACATCTCAATACTTTGAAATTAAGACAGAATTATGTATTAATACATAATTTTGTCGTTATTTCAGTTTTTAAGTATAACTTCTACCGCGCGGACATGAGTACTCACTAACAGTACACTAGTAAAAAAAACATACGCATTACTTATTTCGAATGTTTTTATATCCAATATCCTAGTTACAAATGTCTGCGGCCCGCTCTAGCAACATGTATATATTCAAAGTACTAATGCAATACATACTTTCATGTACGAAATTGGCACATGACATCCACATGTTAAAGAATTTCCACTACATGTACAAAAAACAATTCAAATTTTTAAAAAATTAAGCTTGATTTAAACAAATAAATAAAACACTTGTTTTAGACCAATTTTGAGTTTAATTAAAACAAGAGTTTCAAGAACTACATAATTTTCTCATCTACAGGTGATAATATAAACTAACAAACATTGGAATAAAATGAAATACCAAATCAATAAATAACATAAGCCTTTATATGTTTTCATTTACATAATTGTACAGCCGTTTTGAAACAATCAGAACAATCCATTGTATAGTAAATAGACGCTTTTTCCTGTATACGAGTTTCCAAATACTTTTTCAATAAATAATTATTTTCCACAGTACAACAAAATAAATACCGGTTTTTGTAAATTTGCAAAATTATTGTAAATTCGTAAAATGCATGCATTCTGATATTCTGATAAATAAACGCGTGGATTTTGACAACCATCAAATGAAAAAAGATTTTTTTCTGAATTATTATCTCACTGTTCGCTTTTCGTGACGTGTTGTTGCTTGAGCACTGATATTGGTGTCGTTGGTGAAATGTGGCCCGAAAGATCGAATAACGAATTGGAAATAATAATTGAATAATTTCCAATATATATGTATTATATATATTTTATTATAGATTGTAGGTACCATAAAATACATTATATTATTTATTTTTATTTATTTTATTTATTTATTTAATATTCACGGAAGGCCAACAGCACAACAAAGAAGCATAGAAAACATTAATATAATATAGATGGCCAATTATAGGTCTCCACTTTTAGAAACTTTTAGAAACATATAGATTAGATTAAATTATAGATTAAGATGTATTAAAGTATTATAGATTGTTTGATACTTTAGGATATGTAAATGTAAATATGTAAGTTTTTATAGATAGAATGTTAGTAATATAATGTAGAATGTAAAGTGTAAAATAATAAGAAATAAAAAATAAATAAAATAAGTATTGTGCATTTTAGAGTTAACATTTAATTACCTATTCGGAAGGCATAATTGTAAAACAATTACCTGTATTTATTGTATTATTATTCATGTAACTTCCTATAATTTCACCAAGTAATTTTTATATATAAACTCACTAAAACGTTTATCAGTTGATAATGGTATCTGCCAAAACGATCGTCCTGCTTTGGATAATAAAAATATTAAACTCTTAAAATCGTGTGTTGATTTCTTCAATTTTTGAAAATTAAAAGTGGAGTACTTTACAATAAATAAAGTCAGTTGACAAAAAATTTAATACCTGTATTGTTCCTAAACATTCACCTCGCATACCTATATTTAATTTTGTTTTTTTGTTTTTGTATAAATGTCTTTACTTCCAATTTTAATTTTTAATATAATTGTATCCTGATAGAGCCGACCCCAAATAAAATGGGAAGCGGGTGAAGGGGAAGAAGAGAATATAGTTGTATCCTGATCAAGGGATCATTGGCCCCGAAACATGTTGATTATTCAATAAATAATGTGATTAATATTAATATGAATAACTTTTATTAATATAAAACACCATAAAGTTATTTTGCTATTTAACATTTTGATTATTGTAGTTTTACTTTCATTATTAATAATTTATTATAGTGATATCGTATTTAGGTTCCTACATGTTTATTTTTGCCAAATTTGCCAAATGCCAAAATTTATTAAAATTTTAAAATGTTATTAATTATCTGGTTAGTTCTACTTCAAAAACAGCAAAATAATTTTAAAAAGTTATTAATTATCTGGTTATCTGGTTAGTTCTTCTTCAAAAGCAGCAAAATAATTGTGTGGTGACATTATTAATATAATTAATAGAAATAAATAAATAAATAAATATAACTTTATTCCAGAATGTGGGGAGGTTCGTGCAATCCCACACATTCCATATAAAAGAAGATACACACATAAAAAATATTATATAAAACAAAAGAGAAATAGGAAAATCATATAAAATAGAAGAGAAGTATTATAAATATTAAAAGTATAAACTTTGTTTTATAAAAGTGGTAAAAACAAAGTTCATTTCTATTAATTATATCTGGTTAGTGTTTTCTGGGATTTTCTCGTATGTGGACGACCTTTGTGGCCAACGTTTCGGATTCCATTTTAGGGTGATTGTCAGGGCTAATGTTTTGCTGTGAGTGTTAATGTTGCTGTATTGTAAAGTATTGGCTTGCATGCCGCATATATACAGACAGAATCTCCCAGAAGATTCTAAACGGCCGTGACAATTCAAGAAAATTCTTAAAATTCCAGAACAGAGAGCGATGACAAAGAGGTGTTTATTATGTCAAGCCCTAATATTTAAGTACTTACATTTCTTAAATAAATAAAGTGATATATTTTTAATACTCATTTATTTATAAAATAAGATAAAAGTCAACTGCAGAAACTGTGTGAGGAAAGTATGGGACTATAATGGACGGAGGCCGTACAATCAGGGCAAGACAGGGACGAATGGAGGCGCCTTGGCGATGCTATGGGTTCCCGAGCCTAATAGGACAAGGGGAAGAAGATGATGATAATGATGAAGATAAGAATAAGAAGAAAAGATAAGATGATGATGATGAAGAAGAAGATAAGAAAGTTATTCACACATCTATACCTATAAAACTCAATGTCTGTCTGTCTGTCTGTTTTTTATACAAACCCACACCGTTTGTCCAATTCGATTCAAATTTTGCATATTTATACTTTAGAACCCGGCGGGTAATATGGGCAACATTTCCCCCCTATTCTCATACACCTTCCCCTTCCCCAGACATATTTTCGACGCAAATCTGTAACGTTTGACCGATCGGACTCAAAATTTGGAAACTTATTCTTAAGGACTCGGCGAGTAACATATGCGACATTTCCTCCCTATTCTTTTAACCCTTTCTCTCCCCTGATATAATTTTGATGCAAATCTCTTCCGTTTGACCGATCGGACACAACATTTGGAAACTTATTCTTTAGGACCCGGCGGGAAATATATGCGACATCCCCCCCCCCCCGTATTATTTAACCCCTTCCTTTCCCCTGATATATTTTCAATGCAAATCTGTACCGTTCGACCGATCGGACTCAAAGTTTGGAAACTTATTTTTTAGGACCTGCTGGGTAGCAAAAGTGACATTTCCTCCCTCCCCTTCTACCTTTTACCCTCCCTCTGATATATTTTAGATGCAAATCTGTACCGTTCGACCCATCGGAATCAAATTTTGGAATTATATTCTTTAGGAACCGGTGGTTAACATTGGTGACATTATCCCCCTATTCTTTTACCCTTTCCCCCCCTGATATATTTTCGATGCAAATCTATACCGTTCGAATCGAAAATTTGTTTATAAAAAATTTATTTAAACAAATTTATTTTATAATTATTCCTTAACCCGTGCAACGCCGAGTATGAACATATATAATACGGGTTTACATATATAATAATAAAAGTGAGCATAAATGATATTAATTTATTTTAACAAAAAATTATTTTTAGTGAACTTTGCAGAAGGTATCATCTTCAGCAATTATTTACTTTTCGTGTATTTTAAAGTACCCAGCGTTATAGCTGAAGGTTTATGAATGAAATGAAAGATGTAGTAGCTACTCGCCACGAAACGGTGAATAATATTGAACAGAGTAACCAGCTCACGTAGGGTAGCTAAATTTTCAATGCACCTAGTCGCTTGGTTCAGCGGCTAGTCGGTTCACAAAATAAATCAATCTTAGCCATACTTCGCGTCCCATCACTGCTCCGTCGTCCTGCGGCCCACCAATGTGACGGTGGGCTTCAACACCGGCGAAACTAACTTTATGTAACAATTGAATCACGCGCGCTTGAAAACAAGTTAGTTAACTACAGCCCCCACGTCTCTTTAAATATTTATCTTCCAATGATAAATATATTCATATTACAGGAAACACATTCTTATTGTGAAGTAGCAATTTCAGAACAAAGTTCTGTGAATTATTAAACAATTTTATTAATCAATTAAAAAAGATATACATAAAAAATCAAATTAACGAAAAAATATTTTAAATGCCGCCGGGACTCGAACCACGGACCTCCAATTCTATCCGGGAATGAAATTATTACGAAAATTAAAATGAAATTAATTAATTTCTGTCGTTCTCTAGCGGTAGATACGCGAAGGTATTCGTCACTATTGCTTTATAAAAGGTGGATTGCTTTAAAAATGAAAT
This sequence comes from Agrypnia vestita, assembly GCA_016648135.1. Taxonomy (NCBI): domain Eukaryota; kingdom Metazoa; phylum Arthropoda; class Insecta; order Trichoptera; family Phryganeidae; genus Agrypnia; species Agrypnia vestita. Next base: position 19,528 of record JADDOH010003563.1, read on the forward strand.
AAAAATGTTAATCAATTAAAAAAAGAGACTACATATAGGGTTGAAAATTTTTCGTTAACTTACCAGAGTGCCGTGGCGAAATTGGATAATGCGCCATTCCCGGATAGAATTGGAGGTCCGTGGTTCGAATCCCGGCGGCATTTTAAAATATTTTTTCGTTAATTTGATTTTTTCTGAATGTCTTTTCCAATTGATTAATAAAATTGTTTAAAAATATACTCCATTAGAAAAGTAATAAAAATAAAAATAACAAAACTACGCTCCTAACGAAATTAAATTAAATTAAAAATAAAAATAAATTAAATAACGAGTAGTTTTTGGTCTTGTGGTTAGGATTCTCGCCTCGTGTTCCAAAGGTCACGGATTCAAATCTGACTCCAGACCAGCAAGTTAGTCCTATTTTCATAGCATAAGCGTTTAGCTTAGTTTAAAAATAGTAAAAAATTTCATGTCACACGTATTCCGCGTTCGTATTTCTATTTAAAAAAAAAAAACAAATCTACATGCAAAAATCGTTTCGACAAAAACCAAAAATAGAGGATTGCTAAATAGAGACCAAGCGCAACAACAAATAGAAAAAGACTGGCTGCTATGTGTACGGCCTGCTGTGGTAAAAATCACAATTCCCTGGTAATTTTTACAAAGCAGGCAAAAATTCGTCAGGAAAAACACGGTTTCAAAGAAATGTTACGACGCTTTTATGAGTCGTTCAAAAATAGAAAACGAATGTGTGAGTACCTAATCCTGTCATGAAGACACAAAAAGTGAACTGATAGAAATAGAAAATGTTACACATGTTCTAAGAAATAGCTATATACTCGTATATGAATCCAAAAAATAAAACGTTTTTCGTGTCTTCTTTGCGGACTTACACTACCCTGGGAAAATAAAATTAAGGTAGAATTTTTTTACAAAAAGGGGACGAATTATTGTAATTTTTTATTGGCACTTTTTAAGGAATATTTAAATTATAAATTTATTCAAAAAAAAATGCAAAAAACATAAAGTCTCCACGTTATGTCTATTTCTATAGAACTCCTCTGTGAATAACATACAAATCATGACTAACATACGATCAAATTAAAAACAGTTTTACACTACTTACCCGGTCCACGTTTGTTCGAGAGATCATTTGAACATCATTATTTAGAAACAAAAATTCGAAAATGTAGCGTACGTATTTTTCGATCTGTAAAACATTATTGCGTTATAACAATCATTAAAAAAAAATTTAAAATATTTTCTTTTCTTTAAAATGCTCCCTATTTTATTAAAAACTTTTTTCCCAAATCGGATGCATAACAAAGTTTAATTTTATTTTATTTTCATATCAATCAATAGGATTAAACGATTTTTAGTTATAATTTCTACGGTAAAAATTCGTTTGATATTCATTCTTCATTGAAGTCAAATACGGAAGGTCTACTTAATTGAACAGAAAGGTTCAAATTTAAAAAGTTTCATAATCTTCCACACAAAACATAAATGTTTATATTATAAAACTCATAATGAAATGCCAAAAGTAATCTACACTTACAAATATCCCTCAGATTACTATAACAATCTGACGTCAAACTATGGTTAGAACTCCCCAATGCTGATGGCATAGGCTACATAATAAAAATGCAAATACAGAGTTCATCAATATGCAAATATAAAAAGCACTTCGGGCGATGTTGGAATTATGGGATGATGGCCTATAATACAGTTTTTAATTTAAAACAATTTTGTAACAAAAATATAATTTATAAAATTTTATAACAAGATGTGGAATTATCACAAATTTTTACGTATATTTATTATATTATAAACGATCCAGTTCGTAAATATATGAAATAATACATTGAAAAAATTATACTCATACATAACGAAATAATTTCAAAGTGTTTTCTTACATTATTTAAGAGATATTTAATAGTTTTTGATATATAAGGGGTACTCAAAAAAATATTGTTTTTTACCTGACTGATACGCGAGAAAAAAAATTTTAGTACCCTTCATTGAGACTCAACCTAGCAAAATCCGATTTATTACTTGCTAAGTAATACATGCAGCATAATTTAGATGGAAGGATATTAATACCGTTAACCGCTACTGAAGTGAAAAGGGCCCGAACAGAGTATACCGTGTCAGTCTTTAAATAATCGCTTCTATCGATGGGGAAGATATTTAAGAATAATTTCGTCCAAGTACCTATAATTGTTTAAAAATATTGCTTTCATTTTAAAAAACGTTCTTTTTTGAGTCGACATTTGGTTAGTTGGCGGGCGCGCAGAAATAAATCGTCTTCGATATATTTTTTTATAACAGATAATTGAATGTTCCTTTTTTTATATAAATCACAAATAGTTTTGTTTTACAAAACAAAGTAATTTTTTTACAAATTAAATATAGTTTTACACAATTTTTTTAAATGTTTCAAATAATGAAAAGTTAAACAATAAACTGGTTATTTTGAGTTCGAATGTATACGAATTTTTTACAAAGAAATATATTTTAATATCATGTGTTACAAAAAAAGGACAATTCAGTCTGAATACGGTCCAAGGTAACAAGTAATCGATAAAGAAGTATAGAATAGAAATTTTCCAAGCACCCGACAATAACGTTAGATACATTATTTTCAACATTTATCCATGATTTTATTTTAAATCCCATTATAAATATATAATTTTCTAATACAACACCTATAATTGAATCCAAGAATATTATATTATCATAATAATTTAAGATAGAATCAAAAGTATGTTTTGAAACATTTTTTTTTTGATTTTTACATGACTTCATCTTACATGTCGTCAACAAAACTCATTTTGGATTTTTTTACGTTTGTTTCGTGCTATGAAAAAATCGCCATAATCTGTAATCTTTAGAGTGCTTTTGTTGTTACATTTAATGAGAAAAAAACTTGATTATATAAATTTCAGTTGTCTGTAAGTATAAATTTGTCGTATCGATTAATATGTCGTATATTTTTTATAAACTAAAAATATCAAAGATGAGAATGATATTTAGTAAGTCTCTCTCATGATAAAGGTCTTAATCAGATGAAACAGTTTACTTTTTATAATTTATAGAAATAAACTTTGTTTACACCACTTTTATATTGAAAAAAAAATAGCTATACATTTGTGTTATCCTGACAAAGGGGCCATGGGCTCTGAAACATGTTGATTTTTTTCAGTGGTGTAAAAAAAGTTTATTTCTATAAATTATAATTATAATGTCACCACAAAATAATTTTGCTGTGTTTGAAGAATAAGTTTACTTTTCAATTTGAATGGATAGTAATGTCATCCGGCAAAAGCGAATTGTTAAATTTAACTGTAAATAACGTTGGAATGTAAACAATTTCTAGTAAAACTGTAAATAATGTTTAATGGGAGTCCCAAAGGCGCCCACTTACACTGCAGACAACATTGTTCTAAAATAAAAAAGTTCTTAAGAACTCCGTCTCTTTCACGTGACCCCCGGGTATGATAGAACCGTCATGTTCGTTTCTCCACACTTCATTAGAAAAGCTGTAGTCTCCTGCTAAGACTACCTTGGTGTACCATCTGAGAGCCATGGAACATATGAGCCTCTAATTATAAGTTTACCCATGAGTTTGAAGAGTCCCTACAAATGTGCATGAGTTTGAAGAGTCCCCTATAAATGTGCTAGAGCGAGGTGTTTTTGTTTTGAGATTTCTCGAGAAAAGTTTCCCGTAGACTGCAATTAACTCTCTACCTCCTCTTGCTTTACTTCTGATGATAAAGTTCGGACGCATCAATACATACATATACGTAATGTATGCATGTTTTGGTTGCAAAACCCTAGTTCTATTTCTTGCCCAACGTAACTTGGCGTGCGGCGAATTTTGAACTAAAATCCGCCCCGCCCGCACCCGGCGGTAATCCCTCGCCCTGTCATTCAGTTCATTCTCATCTTTGAGCGCGAGCTGTGACATCTTGATTACCAATATACACTGAATTATTTATTATCCAATTATTGTCCATTATTGTCCAAAACATCCTAAACAGTCCAGGATGGTGCAAGAACAATTGCCAATGAAGTATGAAAGTTTTTCGAACTGAAAAAGCGAATAATGGACCGATATTACCGTCTGACAGTTTGACAGATAGAACGGCCGCCATTACTGCATGGGAACTTTAGTGCTGGCCGACCAAATTTCTGTATTTAATACGACACCGGTCACCGGACATTCTGTACATTATGTATTGTGTAATAAATTTACACCCTGACAACTTCTGTTAAGCGATAGGGACGCCCTCCCTCGCACGCCAAGTTATAGTGGTACGTCTATATAGATTTTATATAACTATGTTCTGCCTTCTACGTTTTGTTCTGTGAGTTACGCGCAGCTATTATTCTTTCTACCTAACTAACCATGTTCGGCGTAGAATGTAGGGTAAAATAGAGCTATTTCATGTTTAAATGTTTAAATTATAAGTCAAAAAATTCCGAACATCAATGTTCTAAGATCAATAATTATGACAGAAATATTGTTAAAAATAATTGATGTCGCTTAGCTGTTGGCATTTCACCCAAAATTTAAAGAACATTTTCTATTCAATATTAAGAGAAGAAGACTCTAAAGTTTTTGCTACTAGCTACGAGACATATTTTATAGTATCTTCATTAGGATATAAATAAATAAAAATGCACATAAATAAACAAAAAAATCAGGTAAAATAGAGCCTTGTCATGCACCTCCACGCATATTTCACACACACGCCTCCAGCGTTTCACAACGTGCATCAGACTGATTGTGCATTTTTGCAGAGGTGCACAGTCACATTAATTCCTTCACGAATACACGCACATTACATCAAATCATATCCGCCACACTGGTGACACCGATCTGATGTATCATCATCACCATCTGCTAAACCACTGATTTTACAGGAGAGGTGAAACCCGCATAACACCTAGATTCTTTGAAATAAATATAGAGACACAAATAATTGTTTTTAAGTACCCACAAGCTTTTGCCAGATTACGTATCCAAACATTTTAACGACAAATACACAAAAAAACTTGATTTTGACAAAAGTATGGTATACGAGGTATTGCTTTATCGTGAGCGATATGTATAGTAGTACTTTTCTAAAGACCTTGTTAAGTTACAAATAATTAGCTCGAGTCAAGTTTTAGTACTTAGGCTTAACCGATCCCAGAGGTAGCAAAACCGAGTTAGTTTCCACTATTACCATTTAACGCTATTAAGATTTTTCTTTTATTAACAAGGAACCTTTAATTTTTCAACACAGAAAAACAATAAAAAAACAATGAAAAGGATATAATAATAATTATTATTTTATCTTTTCTATTTCTTTATGATGACAATTAACAAAGTATAAATCGAGGGTCAACCGAACGTCGGATACCCAATAGTAAAATAGTACTAAAATACAATTACCATTCGTAGTATTTTGGATGTTTTTTTATTATTAATCTCTTGGTTAAATTCAAACAAAGATTGTTATCTTTATTGGTAGAGATATTCTCAATAACACATTCTCAAATATTTTACCACTTCACAAAACCTGATTTAACCGTTTTTGGCAACTGCTACAATGCTAGCTAAAAATCTGCAGAAGTGTACAAAGCGTCGCTTTTAACTGAAAATTTGAGAAGTGACACTTGACGTCCGTGACGTTCCAGAAGTTTAAGAAATGGCTTCTCCAATGTAAAAGCAATGTGGGTTCCAACAGCGATCGAGATTCCGGAACCGTGCAAGAGGAAACTAAATGTACACAAAATAAAGGTCCACCCACACACGCGATTAATGTACCACAGCAACTTCGCTCGTGGCGCACGACACCAACAAAACAGCCGGGCGTTTGAATTAATCTTGGCTTCGGCGAGAGGGAAACAATCACACGGAATCCCATAAACTGAGGAAGACTAATGATGGCCAGCGCGAGTGATGGCCGCAGAGGCGGACAGTCAAATGATAAACAAAGGGATTGCAATAAAAAAGACAAATTAGACCAGCGAGCCGGGCCGGTGTAATTAATCACGGAGACAAATCGTCGGCTTTGTTATAAGACAGAAAGCCAAAATGTCCGCCATCGCAACTGGCCGGAATTAAAGCCGAAAGAATGGAACGGATCGCGCCATTTGTTGCGCCGCTGTGGCTCCAGCCCAGCTCGCCACAGGTGTAAACGAGCCACACGAAAGCGCAGCACAAATTGGAACGACGTTTTTATTCAAAAAATATTTTTATATGTAGGTATTTTTTTTTTATAATTTCTTTACAGCATGCTCCATTTACTATGCAAGTGATAACGTGAAGTAAGTACCCATACGGTGGCGATCTTCTGTTTGATGCTTTCAATGCCAATTAAATACATCGATAATAATCGACGCTAATTAAACACATCGATGAATTAAAAACGTCTACATGATCGCTCAAGTCATTTAAGAATTGAACACTACGCTTTATGGTGTGCCTATTCATCACATCCTTTCTGCATTTTGGGACATGAAATAGCGCGTGACCTGTATTTCGCAAATAATTATTTGATACAATTTCTGAGGACACAAGTACCAGAATTTGTCTTCAAAGGGATGATGATTAATTAATTAATTGATAAATTAATTAATCATCTCTCTGGAGACAACATACAGTAGCGGATTACTTCATTTTTAATTCTTCGTATATATCGTATCTTGATAAAGGGACTATTAGCCCCGAAACATGTTGATATTTCAACAAATTAGTGGTAAAAACAATGTGTATTCTTGTTAAATACACATTTTGCTGTGTTAAAAATAGCACCTTCATTTGCATTGCATTTTCTATACATCTTAAACTGTACCGGTTATTCACGTAAGCGTCAATAAAACCATTTGGAAATCTAACGACCTTTGAGATGACGAGTATCGATTCCGCTACTCTCCAATTGTCATAATATAAGATGTAATGTAGATTATTTTGTCTTACTATTGCATGATGGTCATTAAAATTGTTGGAAAACATGAACCATATTATCTCTTCTGGAGTTCCATTAATTTTCTTTATATTTTACTATTTGAGTTCCGATAGCATCAGAATCTCTCATCGACGGGGTAAGAATTAGGTGGAAATAAAAATAATTGATTGATTAGGTGCGGACAAAGCTAGGTTTTCTAGTGTGAAGGTGGTAGTAACGGGAATATTGAGAGGAGAGGAGCAGCTGAAAGTAATATTTTCAAGCAAATTAAAACCAGAGTTGATAATTTGTTTTAATTATTAAACTTTAGAAATTATGCATTTTATTACCTTTACGCTTTGGAGGTGGAGAAGTTTAATGGCACATGAATGAAAATAATGATTAATATTCATGATGTGGTTCGCGAATTCATATTTTTTTTGCTAAGAAGACAACGATGAAATAATATTTTTTTAATTATTATTTTATTTATTTTATAATACATACGCCCCGATTAAGGCTTCAACATCATAAATAACTTAATACATGGGAATAACATGACAAAAATGATATAATATCAACAATATAAATACGAAAAGTCGCAATAAAATACAGTAAGTAGAAATAGGTAGAAAGTAATTAGAAAGAAACAAAGTAGTAAGAAATATAAGAAAATACAATATGTAAATAGTAGATACAAAGGAAGAAAGTGATTAAAAAATAAATATATAAATACAACGATATTATTATTCTGAGAATAGGGGAATTACATACTTATGAACTATACAGTATCAGAATAGAGTATATCTGGTCCTGACCGCCGCGCCGCGATAGAGCATTCGTCAGTGTGCCCTTATAATTTGACAGGGCAGATGAGAACACATCGGCAATGCTTGCATATTTGATGCATACATGAAAAAATGTTGTTTGAAAAATTATCATAGCTGGTAAACTTTAAAACTCCTTTTTTTTCTTTTTTCTCCTCCCATATGCCTTATTATATTTTATTTTTAATTTTTCATTATATTGTAGATCTCTGATATTTGTCTCCTCGGTGTCCATTACTTCTTGCCATTATAAAAGGTTAAATTGTTGAGATTCCTAAACAAATAACAAGCTGATTTTTGTACAGAGAATTATAAACCTCAAATTGTACGTTACATTCGTATTTATCGTGGTGCAATGGTTAGCATTCCCGCATGTCACGCGGGAGAAAGGGGTTCGGCTCTTTGCAGAAAGATTCAATTTATTTATTTGGTTTACTTACATGAATTATTAATATTTTTGTCAATATCGAATAATTTCGTTGTCTGTCTGTTCCTGTAATAATGTATCTGAAATATGTAAAGCATTTTTTAAAACTTAAGAATTCTAAAGATTGCATATATAATGCCGAACTGTATATTTTTATCGCATAGAAATGAAGCGCCAAGTACATAATATTACGCTGGTTTTTATCAACTTGAGATTACAAAAAATGTGTCTCTCGAGCCGTTGACCTATATTTTGGAAATTATCAAATGAAAGCAAGGCCAGTGAGTTCGCCATTAACCGGGAGCGATAAAAGATCAGAGATCATTTTTCAGTCAAAAATAAAAAATTAAGATGAAATTGTATGAATACCGTATACAGCGGCGTTCACAGAAAATGCCCACTCGATTTCTGGTATCGGCTTTCGTACTGAAGCACTTTTTAACATTCAACTTGAGAGCATAATTGTTTAGTTTCTCTTATAAAGAAATATATAATAATAAAGTTACTCCGTAAAGCCACTTTACTTAAAAAGCGGTATCTTGGAAAAACACTTAACCATTTTATTGTAAGGAAAATAATGCAAAATAATTAATTCACTTAAGATTATAAAATAATATGAAGTAGATAATTAATTTTCGGATACTGTAATCTCTCTTTTGTATTAGAATGACGTAACGCTACTTTGCCTGATACCAATTTGATATGAAAATATGTCATATGTTCTTTATACATTTAATTAAAGTAAAAGTATTAAGAGAAAATATTGAAATAAATAATTTGTTAATGAGAGTTGCTTCCGTTATTAATACAAATACATAAAAATATTATCTGGCAACCACGAACATAAACACATATCTAGAAAAAATGTGTAAAAGAAAAAAATCGTCGGGTGAAATCTCTGGTATTCTTCATAGCACTATTATTTTATTCTGATAATTACACTTAGTGCATTTAATTCTATATTGTATTGTACGAACGGTCTAACACTGATTTAAAATTAGATTTTATGTTGACTATATTAAGTATTATCTATATTTTTAGATAGAGATTCTCGAACACGGATTACGTGTCGCATCAATAATCTTACTATTTTTAAATTAAGCTAAACGCTTATGCTTAAAAAATAGGACTAACTTGCTGGTGTCTTGGAATGGGGTCGAACCACCGACTACTAGGCGAGAGTCAACCGCTGCACCAATAAGCTACGCTATCTTTGTCGTAGGTAGACTGTCGAGGATTTGGAGTCATTCGTACATTAATCCTAGGAGCACACTACGATGGCAGTGGAAGATTTTCGCTCGTGTGGTTCGGCGTATTACATCAACCAATAATCATTTTGTGATATACAAGATCCACAACACACGTATCTACATTTTACGAATTGACACATAACTTAATTCTTACAAGAAATGAGACTCAGAATAACGATAAGTAGTATTGAAACTGGATGTGAAACTTGACTAAAGTTATGGACAAAATTCGCGTATTTTCAACAGTTAAATACAACCATCCAATCTGTTTCACAGCAAAATACAACGTGTTTCCGATACTGCGAAGAAATAAAACGTAGCATTACACGCAACTCCCAGCAGTCTACGAAGGCACTCACAAAAATCGTGAAAAGGTCCCAGGAAAAGAAATTTTGGGCAAACAATAAAGGCAATGTTTGTTTTGTAAGCCCACTACTCCTACCGTATACGGATCTCGATGGGCATTTACTCCCGTTCGGAAAGTGGAGTGCGCACACAAAACGCTCCCATAATACCGTATCCTGCGAGTTTTTCTGTTACGCGGCCCCGTTTTGTAAAGCTTTATTCCTATTTGCCAAAATAAACAGGCGATATTTATGATTGAATTTCGTTACGTCGGCCGGCCGCTCGCGGTCGGGCGGCCCTCCACGCAGAATACAAAAAGGGCCCCCGACAAAGGCTGACCGAGAGCGCGTCCATTCGCAATTAATTAGTCACGAGCGAAACAAACTGACCAAAAACAAATCACATTAAATTAAAAAAAGTCGCCAAAAACTTAGTAATAAAAATTCATATAAATAATTGCCCTAATAAAAATAATAATAATACTTGTAAAAACGACTGGTCTGTATTAAGCTCAAAAAATAATAGTTGACTCTAATATTAAATGGAAATTACAAATCGATAAAACTTTAGAAATTTATTTTATTTATTAAATAAGAAATATCTTAGGAATAAAATTGTTAAAGACACTATATTACGCTCTAGTTCAGTCAGTTTTACAATATGGTATTATCTCATGGGGTAGTGCATTCAAAACTAAATTGAAATCTTTAGAAGTTGCCCAGAAATGGATTATAAAGATCGTTCTTAAAAAACCTAATGATTATCTGACAATAGACATTTTTAATAAATTGCAAGTCCCCACTTTACAAAATATCTACAAGCAAAATTGCATAGTTCAACTATATAAAAGTTTTCATAGTGATAACGAGCTGACCCAAAGAGTGTCAAGTAGCAGAAATGTAACACTTGGTAAATTGCTCAGCATCATTACACATTCGGAGGTGTGAAATGATTCAAAGAATTACCTGTTGAAATGAGGACTGAGAAAAAATATGAGGCATTTAAAAAAAAACGTGAAAAAATACCTTCATAAATAATTAAATTTTTATTATATTATATATGTACCTATTACTTACTAATTATAACTAAACTGTCTATACATATATAATGATGAATATGTACATTTTATCATTCTCTGTAAATGTAAAATGTAATGATTTTCCTCTCCAACACACGAGTCCATGTCATTCATGTAGAAGAAAAAAATCCATCATAAGTAACTATCTTGTAAAAAAAAATAGATTTGTAAAAAATTTAAAAATAAAAAAAACCGCAACGAATCCCGGATAATCGAGTGTCCGTCGACATCGATGGACTGCTGATCCGCGGACGGTGCGGTGATCGCTCAGGGGATTAACGGCTGGTGCACCCTCCGTAGCGCCATATTCCATATCGTCGCTGTATATATAATTAAGCCTATTAGCCGTTTAATACATTCTCAGATTAATAAACCAATTTGTCAATTTTTCATATAAATAATAGAGATATACTAAAAAAACATCGCCGTTCATCTGGCAAGTCTGCTTAGTAATCATTTAAAATATTTTTTATAAATCTAGTCTGTGCAATTATTTTTTAAATCAGTTTCATTCATTTATTCCAGAATGTACTAAAACGGGACATAGACGTAAATATATGTATAGCGACGATATCCTAACTACCCCACTTAATTAATGTAGGGTAATTCAATAAATCTGTACATCTGTTCTATATACCTACTATCCTGTCCTGGGAGATAACACAATAAATTGGGATATCATCACCTTATTTGTACTCCTGTACCATTTCTCCTATGCATTGCCCCAAAACCTATATTGTCATATGTTAATTTTTTTTTGGTACCGTTAAATACTATTTTATACTGTTAAATAATATTTACTTATAATACTTTAGTATTTTTTGCATTATAAATAATACTAAAGTATTAAAAGTAAATAATAATAATAATGAAAAAACCGTGCAAAAAAAAAAAATTTAAAATTTCTGCAAAGTTTTAATTATTTTATTTGACTTGTATGAAAGGGAATGAAATTATATATATATATATATTGGTGACATTAAATAAGGAGAGTCATCGAGTATATAGAGAAGCGATAGAAATCGAGAAAAGACCATACAGTCTAAACACCCGAGATGATTCCCGAAGACTTCCTATGGCTTGGAAACCGATTCTCGCTAAACGAAAACTTAAAACTCAGAAAAATACCATTACCAAACCAGTTGTCTCTTGTACGATACCACCAACTGCACCGACATATCATCTTTCTTCAAAATCTCTAGTTATCCAACCGGTAATACATGAATCACCCAGCACAAGTAGACAAAGTACTTTGCATGACTCAGCACCTATACCTACCGATAAATTACGAAGATCGCAGAGGTTAAAAGAAAAAAGTTGTAGAAAATAGTCAAGCGAGTTTCGATACCACAGAGGGCGCCAGTATCAGCACAATTTGAGGGCAAATAAATTGAACTTCACAATTCGAATCAGAGATGGCGTTAGTTTCGCTCGCAACTGACACATGAAACATGGCGACGATTTAGTTACACTGAACTGAACTCAAAGTATGACAGCCTTATTGGTGGGAGACTTTCATGTCACTCGCGAACAAGTACGGCTAGTCCGTAACTTTTGAGGCCTTTTAGCCTTGACAATGGCACGTGATACCGTGTCGAAACGTCGGCCTTGGTCTTCTCACGGAGACCATTTACAGAAAACGCGAGGGAGTCCAGAAGTTCCTTTTGTTACATACAATAACGCTCGCGGAAACCTCGAGCAAAAGGGGTTATTTAAAAATGTAATTTTATGCGATGTTATTAATGTTTTATGTAAAACATTAATAACATCGGAGGACTATACTTCTGCCTTGATTATGAGTCGAAAATGTTTTAGCTGTTGTGACCTAATATCAATAGTTAAAGAGACATGCGACTTCAAAGTGTGCATTTTTTTTTCAATATTTCTGACTTATCTTTTGTAAAACGTTGGACTATCATTACAGTAACTTATATCGAGTGTGAAAAATTCATTCCCTTTAATACAAGTCGAATAAAAAAATAAAAACCTTCGAATTCCAATTGGAAAACATTCCATTTGGAATTTCTTTAGGGTTTTAATCATTTTATTTAACTTGTATTGAAACGAATGAATTTTTCGTTATTGATATTAATTACTATAATGATGACAGTCCAACGTTTTACAAAAAATAAGTCAGAAATATTGAAAAAAAAATGCAAACTTTGATGTCGCATATCTCCATAACTATTGATATTAGGTCATGACAGCTTGAACATTTTCGACTCATATTTAAGGCAGGAGTATAGTCCTGCGAGGTTATTAATGTTTTACAAATAACCCTGTATATATATATTTAATGGGGCAGTGCGAGCGAGAGAAATACGGGTAAACCCGACTGTTCGGGCCAAGAACCAGGATGAAAGTGTTAATATGTGCTAAAAATTATTGATTTATTTGTTATAGCCGACTTTCTTAACGAGTAATGACTTTGTTAATTAGGTTTTCTATTATCGTTGGATTTTGTGGGTTAATTGTCAAAGTTGGTTTTTTTTCCAGGAATTGCAGTATTTTTAAATGTGTTTGTCTCTGAGATATTTAGTCCAGGTGTTTGGGATCGTTTCTACTATTCATGTTATTTTTATGTATGAAAATTTCTATTGCTTCTCTGTCTATGCGCAATGGTTCCAAGTTAAGTTTAGCTATGGTGTGTACGTTATTAAAATTTATTTTGTGGCTCTCGGTTAAAACATGCTGTACCAAAGATTACGTAATCTTTTTATTTTTGACATCTACTTTATGTTCAGGTACCCGCGATGATATTTTTCGATTCGAACGACCGATATATACTTTATGAAGAACAGGGAATTTTATACACTCCGTATGATTCCAGAGGAGTTTTGTCTTTGGGGGTTCTCAAAAAGACAATATTATATTTTCAGTTTTAAAAATTGTTTTAATATTATTTGCCTTTAGGAGACACGACTTAATTTGTAAGTAGTTTCGTAAATATACGGCAGGAAAGCTATCGTTGTAGGTGGCTTTCGAAGCCTCCTGCTGTATATCATGTATATCACATAAACGTTTCCTATAAATGTATACGCTGTATTTCATATAAAAAATCGAATTTAATCATTTTATTTTAGTAATCCTCGATATAATCCTGACTGCAATAGTTCTTTTTTTATATTGCTGGCTTTTAAACCCCCGATACAAAATATACCCTGAAAATAACTCAATAAACTTATACATCTGTACAGTTTCCTATACTGTCCTGAGAGAATATTCAATAGATAAGGACTTCTACAATATTTGTTTACCTTTGCTACCCTGGGAGATCATTCGATGCATTAGTATTTTATTAAGTAAATTTTTATAGAAGAATTCATTTAACCCATTGCCCAAAATCAAAAACTAACCAAATTTCCACATTTATTCTTATTTGAATACACGAATTCGTGGATTAAAAAAATAAGTCTACAAAGTAACATACATATACATAAACCATATTTATTTTAGTCTTTCTGAATGCAAATATGTCAAAACATTCAGCGGAAAATTGGAGCAACGAAGGGGTAACGCGGAGCACACACTACATCCGAACGCTTTGCCGGTTCTTCCTGTCGAAACTTTCTAACTTCACGCTGCGAGTCGCTTTGAGCACATATTAATTAAAAGTTATCATTTTGACTAACTACTGCGATGAATGTGATCTTCCACAAAAGCCACCGAATTTCATTGCCTAGTTTTGGACTTGTTTGAGAGCTCGCTCACCGTTGCAGGTCGTGACGCAAATAACGCCGGCAGACGAAGCTAAAACATAATCTTCTTATCGTGACAAATATTAAAATTATAACTAAGTTTGTATTTCACGGAACCCGTAACTTCTCGGTAAAAATCTTCTTCTTCATCATCTTTTTTGTGCTAATGGGGTTGGGAGACTGTGCCTTGGACAGTACTTTGTACCGCCCTCTGACCTGCGTTGCATCGATTACTTGGATCACTGGAAGTTCTTTATTCGCAGTCTTTCCATTTATCTTTTCCATGTTCTTTTGGGTCGTCCTAGAAGCCTTCTTCCCTTTCGCACCGATAAAAAATCTGGTTGGGCCAAACTTTTGCTTCCCATGCGGAGAACATGTTCAAGCAACCATGGTTGAGATTTTTCTATTTGGAGCAGAAACAGGTTCATCTTCAGATTCTATCGGACAATTTAACGTTACCCCATCTTTTCCTTTTAGGTATCTCATAGCCGGGACTTTCCCCATCAGAGAGGGGGTATTGTAAAAATTACCTGGTATTGCGAGTTGTTAGTATTTGTCGGTTCACCTCCCGCCAAAGTTTCGCCATTTGGTTGGCACTAATTTAACTAGCCTATAGGATGGCACTAAGGACAATGTCTAAAGCTAATAAGCCGAATTACGGTACTTGAAGTGTTACCAGCTTTACTCTTTCATGACACGAATCGTTCATCTCTTGATTTTGTGGTTTTCGGTAAAATTCTTTTTACTTCTTTCATTATTTGTAACATTTCTATATTTCACCTCAAAACCTAATCCTGAAACAAAATTATCATCTTTCTTAAACAAAATCCATTTTTAAGTAATTTCTATTGAGTGTTCTTAACTGATTTAAATATAAACGGATAAAATGAATTATATGAAAATAATAAGGAGAAAATACAATAAATATCGGAAATAATTAAAAATGTTTCTACGATATAAAAAGTGCTTATATTTGGTTTATTATTGATGATATTACAGGCTTTTCTTATTTCTAACGATTCCAAACGTTTTGAAATAAGACAAACATTATTACAAGATAAATAAAAAAGATAGATAATCCTATGCTTTCTATTAAAAAATTCTAACAATTTCAAGCTATCGATCTGAGGCCATTCATCGATCAATCATTCGATAACTTTTATTATTTAAACATCTTGAACGACGTTATCAAAGTTAATTAAAAATGCTATATATAATGCTAAAAATAAAATAATAATAAAAAGTAAAAAAAAAGTATATTAATAGAAATTATTATTGGCTATTATTTTAAATTTGATTATAATTGAATAACCAAAATGTTCGTGCAGTATATATTAAATATATGTACATATTTTATGAATTATTTTTGGATTTATAGGTCCTGCTAAAATAG
>JADDOH010003564.1:0-86786 GCA_016648135.1 Agrypnia vestita
CTGTGATTAAATGTGGATCCTGCTACGATATCTCGGAAGCTCCTCATCGCAATGGCTGACCCTGCCGAACCAGCCAAACCATGCCAAGCGAAATTTACCTCCCAAAAAGTTACTTGGTGAGCTTTGCGGGTGGACTAGTGCTGGTGTCGTTCACTACAGTTTTCTTAAATCTGGCCAGACGATTACGGCAGATATCTATTGTCAGAAACTGCAAACCATGATGGAAAAGCTATCTGCTAAACAACCGAGGCTGGTTAATCGCTCTAGGCCACTGCTGCTTCATGATAACGCTAGACCACACACTGCACAACAGACGGCTACCAAATCAGAGGAGCTTCAATTGGAATGTCTAAGACATCCACCGTACTCTCCGGACCTTGCCCCAACAGATTACCATTTTTTTCGAAATTTGGATAACTTCTTGCAAAGGAAAAAATTCAACCCCGATGGGGGAGTCCAAACCGCCTTCAAAGATTTTATTGATTCCCGTCCGAATAGTTTTTTTTAGTAAAGGGATCGATGAACTACCTATGAGATGGCAAAAGTGCATAGATAGCAATGGTACATACTTTGATTAAATAAATATATTATTATAAACAAAAATCGGCTTTATGTTCCTCCCATACTAAACGCCAATTTCATATGTAAGGACCTAATATTAAATGGTAATACATGACAGAAAACTCATAAAAAATAGGATACACAAAACATATAGAGTTTTTTTGAATTATTAATTATTAATGTTTTTAATCGCTGTATTTACCTATATACCATAGATAGAGAATTGTAGAATTTTATCTACGTATGAAGAAAAAATTGTTGAGGCAAGTGGGTATTTCACATATTTTATGCACATATTTTGTGGACATAGTATTTTCAGCCTATCTTAGACTAGCCACTATAAAATCTACCGCTTACCCGGACAGTTTTATAAGCAGAAGCACCTTTTCGCCGCCAGGTTGGCATTTTTTAATGCTGAAGGCAATCGTGCAACCCAGAGTTGTGAAGCAGTGCAATGCCGCACGACTGCCGGGATATACGAGAAAAGACGACAAACAGGCCGACATTTCAGGGAATAAGGACTCCCGCTTTCTTGTTAAACAGACAACACAAAAAAAAGTTCATAGAAATATGGACTTAAACACACACGCACCACGGATGGCACATATTCCAAGATCAGAACAGGACGAACCAATTAATCAAGAAACTATAAAATCTCTCAGGTATCAACACTCATATTATGTGCGTATTACGATCAGTAATACTACACTCATTCAAGTCATTATAATTTTTATTTAATTTTTTTTTAATATTTAAATAAAATATTTAAAATAATAAAACACCTGAAATCTTGTCTAAACACTTGTGAACAAATCAATAAATAAAATGTTTTCTTTGTAAGCTTATGATCGTACGACATCCGTCGCAATATTACGGTATTATTTTCTTTCATATCGCTCCAATATTCAAACAAAATGTATGAAAATTTCCTCCTTCTGAATGCTTAAGCTTCATATAGGTCGGTAGGTACGTACAATAACAATATTTAAGGCTTTGTTCGATTACTTGCACAAAGGATTTTATCTGTCCGGCCACAGACGACCAATCCCTCCCCCAAGTAATAAATACAATTTAAAGCCTGAAATAACGAGATGAAGTTACTAACCATTGTTCCTAATTGGATTATTTCAACTGAGCTACGTTTTGTTGATATTTATGTTCTAGGGTAAGTGTCAAAAATGACGGGGGCTGGCGATTTATAACACAACGTGGTACAGTATTATATTGCAATCTCCGATTTAACGTCTAATTTAAATATGAAATATGCAATTTTACTTACGAACACGTAAATAATCACGTTTCAAATTATCCACGATAATTAATTAATCTTTTAAAAAAAGTTCTCATCATCACGTCTCTAATGAATATTCTAAATGCGTGCATCGTAAAAAAATATTTTAGCTTATTTTGTTGTGTGAGTATAACGATTTCTATTGAAACCAAAACTCGGTGCTTAGTTCATATTTGTGAGCCAAATATAAAATGAAGAATAAAAGTAAGTCATTGTTGATAAGCTAGTCTGCGAAGTAAATTTTAAATACTGTAAGAATTTTGGGTGTAACACCTCAGTATACTAAGGACAGTAATACGTCTTCATACAAAGTGGCCGCTACCCATTAGAATGTGTGCGTGCGTGCTCGGCGCCGTGTACGCACGCACTGTGACGCACACATTGACATAGAATGTGGAGGCACAAGGCGGCGGCAGTAAGGGCCGTGCCTTCGGTGCCATTCGCGCTCGCAGCCGCCGCTTTAGAAAAAAAGCGCTTCCTGAAAAAAATGCCTTTTTTTATGTTTGTGGTGCTTTACTAAAAAGGTGTGTTGATTATCACAAAGACTGTGAGTTTTTATAAGTCTACGTTGATGTTAATCAGTGTTCTTGCAATTTAAGTGCAGAAACTAGGTATACTAATTACATATATTTTTGGGTTCCGTATCTACCTTATGCGTCAGAATCTCAGACGCTACGAGTTAAAAGAAAGGGAGTAAAAATAAAGTGACAACCCTAGCGTCAATGCAAGAGTAGGCTAATAACTCGCCGACAGGCCGAAGATAAACTACGGTTCTGGGTATACTGTGGTAACACTTTCATAATTTTCAAATTTATAAAACAAAAAACTTTATTTGCTAAAATATTATTTAAATGAATTAAATAAAACCTATTTTCAAATAATATTGGATAATTTTTGCGGACTTTCACTAGTTAGAAAAAACATATCAAAGATCCCCTTTCGTAAAGTTGAAATTTTTATGACAAATCATATCTAATCTTTCATTCGCTTTTCTTAATAAAACGCGTAAAAAATTAATGAATGTAATAACCAAAGTGCACTTTATAAAAAGGTCCCAGTATTTTAAATATAAAAAAAATATTTATGAGCTTGTTTTTATTTTACTACGTTACAAATATCCAGTTGCTAATTTAGTTAGTTTGCCTTATGTTTATGATACGGTTTATATGACATTTAAGCCTACAAATTTCATTAAAATGTAAGGCGCTTTCTCTTGAACAGGCCTTGTCTAAATGGGAAATTAATTTGAGAAAACTCACAAAATTTACATAAACCACACTGATTTATACAAGAATCTGTGTGTAAATCATTTTGGAATATAGCATTTATTTTTCTCAAATTAAAAATTATATCCAACCCTAAAGATACCGCCATAATCATCAAATATAAGTGGAAAATCATAAGAATTTCTACTTATGACATAAAAAAATTTCCGATAGATTCTGTGTATGAATTATCTAATTAATTTTTTGCAATATAACTTAAATTACTTTAAATAACGTACCATTAAATTATAATTAAAAATTTAAATAAGATTGAAAAGCTACAGTATTCTTTAACCCGTAAACACATATTTTATCGAGATGCCGAAAAAACTAAATAAAAAAATAACAAACATAAAATTTATCAATTATTAAATAGATTAAATTAATAACATATGTAGGTATGGTAATTCACGTTTGGTGGTAATTTATTGATATTGGATTTTCAATAATAAAACGAATCATATTTATTAAAAAAAAAAAACAATTTGATTACTTTTACAAATCATCAAAAAAAATGGGTTTTTTTGATATACTTAGATGTATGTATATGTCATATGTCAATTTATTGCTGAATTTTAAATCAACCTTCAAGATTCACATATTATGTATATCTGGTTTAAAATTTTTAAAAGAAACAGGAGTTTCGACCTAAAAAAAGGTCCTGAATATTCATTTACGAATTTTTGGTAAACCCTAAAATTTAGATGGTTGCCGGTCGGCCGGCACAAGCATATTTCAATGAGGGGGCGAAATACCTTCCCTGTGATGTGGGCCCGTCTGCGTAGGTCTAACGAAATGGAATATGAACACCACAGAACTTCAGATTGTATTAAATGTGTTATACACTGAAACTCTCCCGAGCGGACATCCATTGTTAAAAAAATGGACGAAAAATAATAAATATGTACAGCGTGTACCAGAGCTAGCAGCAGAAACTTGACCGGCAGATTCCTGTCTATGTTGTGAGGCAATGTTCAAGCAACTATGACTTTATATCAATAGTTAGAGAGATATGCAATATCAAAGTTAATAAATTTTATGAACAGCCGTTTATGAAGCGTTACTTGACATATTCCCCATTTCGGCGACCACTTCTCAATTACCCCCACCATAGCTGCAGCCACGCCCCCGTTCAAAAATTGATTTTTTTGCTAGAATAGATAATGGATGGTTAGTTTGCGTCTGTCCTGATAAAAATACCGTGGTGTTGAAACCGGTAGACGTAGAGTGACTAGTTAAGTGGATAATACAAAGTTGTTTTTTTTTATTTATTTAATTAATAATATATTTTTAAAAAAATTACAATCATATGTAGACAATGTTTACAAATCAATATTTTTTGTGTATATATACCTCACCAAAAAGAATTATGATTCTTTTGTGTTGTTTAATTAAAATTAATATTAGATTTTACTTTAGAAATATCCGTTTTTTTTTTCAAGTTTTAAAATGCGCGCCGAAGGTAATATAAAATAATTTTTATTCGATTGATAAATAAATTCAGATATCAGTGTAGGAAATGATATTAAATATATCAAATTTTTTTTTAAATTCTCAATTCCTTTTTAATAACGCGATATCAGAGACAGATCTGTAAGAGACATATTTCACGAGATGTCAGGCTTTCAAAGTGATGCGTCTTATTTAGAAGATTTTGCTTAAACAAGCTCAGCTGTCAAATTAAATTACCAGTAAAGATTAGACGCCATCTCTGTTTCACAAAGAAATATTAAATTAACAATTACGTAAAAGTAAAACTTAACAGTTTCTGTTATCCTTTATAATTATTCGTATCGTTTTCGAAGCAAATATATATTATGTTTCGCTCGTTCAAAAATCGTGGAAAAAACAAAAAAATACAAGATGTCAAATATTTTTAATTTATTTATTTATTTCCAGACAAATATGTACATTTTCATAAATAATTTAAAATTTACAAGTAATACCAATTACTTGAATGACAATTATTAATAAATACTATACAATATGAGATGCTAGTGACCCAGACTGACTTCACCCTGTACATTTTTGTTTTTATATTAATAAACTCGTCATATCTTCTAATATATTTTATTTGATGATTTGGTGTAAAGAACAAATTTGATATCAATTTGCGATAAATTCTTAATATTAATGAGATGTTAAATTCAATAAAGATTAATAGTGAGTCAAAATTGCTCAAACTTATCCTTAAAATAAAAGGAATGTGTTTTTACTTTTTTTTGTAGAACATTTTATTTTACACAATTCTTTCCTGCACGATTTTTGTGTATCTCTAACGGATTAGGCAGCGTTTTTCATGAGAGCGCTTAAGCGGCAAATTTTTGCTGACTTGATTCACTAATACTGTTAATTCTCAGCTCTTATACGTGCTAGTACAACTATTAACACACAAAAATCTTTCTGTAAACTGTAGAACATAACAGTAAAAACTGCAAACAAATCAGTTGAGTGGTTCTCGAGATTAGCGCGTTCATACAGGGACTAACGCTCGCCGGGGAAATCCCCTTATACATATACATATGTAGGTATTGATAATAACATTTTCTAAAAGTTGATATTTTATCAAAATGACAGAGCATACGTGAAATTGAAAATACGACATGAATGTAAATAGTTGTTTCTCACTGTTTCTCATTTCATTCTCTCTTTAGGGTAAAGTTCCGAGCTTAAATTCCGGTGGAAACTATTTATACGAAAGGTGTATTTTTGGTTTGTCTTTTTAAATGATCCATTTACATAATTCGTGTAATAGTAATAAACTAATGTTCATTTCTTGATAATTATGTAACTGGTTCAGTAGTACTAAAAATGAATTTAATTAAATTAGTATTATAAAAGTTATAGTAGTATTATAAAATAAAAATTAATAATTATTTATAAACATTTAATATTTTTATATGTAGGTATGTTCTAAGAACATAATGACTAAATTTTGTCCTTAAAAGGATAATCATTAATTAAAATCAATAATAGAAGCCTCACAGAGATAAAGCTACATCTACGTATACTCTTTTATGGGAATTACTAATATTCGACCTATATTATATAATAATAGATGGCTATGGCATCGTCTGTCGAAATATTTAAAAGAAGACAGATAAATAAAATAAATAAACAAAAATTGTAATGTCATAGAACCTACTTTTTTCGAATCAATCAAATTATGTACGATCAAAAACGACATTGTGGTGAAATGGTGGAATCGGTGAACGTTTCACTGAGTAATGTGGTCTCTTAAGCCAGCGAATATATATCATAAGCCTTGTGACCACTCTATGAAGAATTCCATGCATGTTTTCCATATAAAAAGCTTCGTATCTGTGATACTTCTATAATTTATCATAATTAATATAGTCTTAGACAATCATTACCATTTTTATCTTTTATACTAAATTGTATTCTTTTATTTACAGATGCGGTTGCTGATGATTTTGAAAATTGAAGAACATTGAAAACCTGAAAATAGATTTTAACTTAAATAATACGTCGTCTATAATTAAAATTAAAATATACGTAATTTGTCATAAAATTACAACAAGAATCAATATTTTTATGTAACATAATTATTATCGTGTTTTCGGTGCCAAAGCTATTAATAAAATTAAAATAATCTCTTCTTTAATTATCATATTGTATTATAAAATATTAATAAGCATGGAAATACATATTTTGGACTGATACATTTTAGTGTAAGAAAACAATTTAGCAAGAGAAAAGTAACACACCACAACATCAAGTAATGCGTGTTTAACCAAAATAAACTTTATATACTCTCAATATTCCTTAGTTATTGCGTGATTTATATCGCTCTGAATATCTTTCAATAACCGCGTTCTTAAACAGAGCATCGCTCTGAATATTATTCAATAACCGAGTGTTTAAACAAAGTATCGGTCTTAGTATTCTCGGAGAGTGTTTCAAATCACGAGTTATGTAGTCCGGAGGCTGCTATGGACCTGTGACCCAATACCTCTGGGTCTCTGCGACCCCCGATGACCCGTCCCGTGGTTTCCTGCATAATGGCGGACCAGGGGTGAAGAGAGAGGAAGCCCCACCCCCACCCGCGCCCGCAACACCCGGCGGTGAGTTATTACCATTCCTATAACTTTTATACCCCATCCAGATTTTAATTTGCCCCGAATACTTCAATCTGATTGATTCGGCGGGGCAAACAGAGCAAGCGCTGTTGGCAGGTCGATAAATTAAAGAACATTTGTTGATTGTATAATTTATTAATGGACCCAGTGAGCGGCGGAATTGAAGAAAGTTCGTGAATGAAATTTAAGTTTGGGTCGATTAAGGGTTGCACCACACGGGGAGATTATAATGTAGTTAGAAATCGGGTAATTTTTTACAAAGATGTCATTAATTACTTTAATTATTTTTAGTATGCATTAATGGACATAATTATTAACATTATTCTGAAGAAAAAAAAAACACAAAATGGCCGAGTAATGTCTATTTCCGTTAAGCTCGTCCTCTTTGACCAACATGCAACACTTCTCCGCTACATTTTTATTTGGGACAGAAAATAAGTCAGATTTCCGATTTGGGAAAAATCGTTTTTCGTAAAATTGGGAGCAGAAAAAAAATTTCAAAACGATTTATTTGAAAAATAGTTCAACGGATTAAAATATCCATCTGCATGAGAACATGATATTCATTTTTATTTCGGGCAAACGTGCTCCAAACACAACAATCACGAACAAGGGGGGAAGGAAAGTTTCACAGAAATAGATGTGACGCACCATTTTTTTTTAAATTTTATAATAAGGGTAATAATAGTTATATAACCTTAATAAATGTCAATATAAAATAAAAATAATTAATCACCGCCTGTAAAAAATCATTGTACGAATTGTACCTAAATTTCAGACTCCCGTGAGTTCGCTTTATTGCTTAAATTAATTAATTAAATAACTACCGAGTGAACAAAAAATTACGAGTTACAAGTCTTAGACGCATATATCAAAATGCCTCTGCAAAAAAATGTTTTACTGTTTAAAAATAATAATGATACAGTTTAATAAAAATAATGTCTCCCCAGCTAACGTTAGAACTACACGTTACAGGGGAAGATAGATTAATTATCACCAATAAATTAAACATGATGAAAAAACATCAGTTGGCAAATATTTCAGGCACTGGGTTGTTAGAAATATCAACTTTTTCATTAAACAAATATATTATTTTTGCATTAAGATTCTACAAATTATAAAGTACATAAAAAATATGGATAATCAATCATTATATTGTCACGCGTTATGGCTGTAGGAGGAATTAATGAAAACGCTGGGATTTAATACAGTATTTATTATTAACCGATTAATTAATTAAACTAACCTTAAAGGTCACTTATGACTATTAAATGTAACGCTATTCCTTAAATTAAACTGTTTGTAATCACTTGTTAATAGACAGTTTATATTCGCTTTAACACTTTATTCACTGTTCACTAGAATATTCCGTCTATTTCCGCACTTATTAATTTCGCTTTGGTTTTATTTCGCTACTTAAGAACTTTCTAGAATCGCTGTCGAATTACAGCTCGCTCGGCACCACTGCGCACTGGCGACTCACCGCTACCGGCCTGACCCGCCGCTCGCGGCTACCTTCGCTTTTGTTGTCGATGTCAGATGCGCGCGCCCAAAATAAAACTCTTCTCTTACTTCCGTGTGTCGTATTTATATTCGCTAATGCTGTGATATCGAAATTCCGAGACGTTTCCCGCGTTTTTGAGAAGTTCCTCGCATTTTCCAGACTTTTCTGGAATCTTCGTTAGTATTGTGATCATTTCAAACAACTGTAGCTTGACATGAGTGCGCGACTCCTTTTAGCCTCGTTACAATACGTAACGTTATAGCAATATATTTATACAACTCTTTGGCGCCTCAGTCAGTAGGCGATTGTAGCAAAGATGCCAGAGCACTGGCTTAGCATATGAAATACTTAGCCTGATGATCGCAGTACCACTCATATTACGTATTACGATCACCACTCATCTCCTCCAAAATATTTTGATACGCCTCATATCGATCTCGGCATCGCTAAAGAAAGAAAAATAAGGTACGTGTTAACAATTAAAGTATATAAAGTGGAGCGAATTTTTTTAACACAGTTTTTGTGACAAATTTTATTCGGAGACCGACAAAATTGCACACGTATGTTAACATGGTTAAATTTTTTCATTTATTCTTTCATCTTCCTAACTCATTATTTTAGATCAAGAAAATTGATTTATGAAGTTTATTTTTTACCTCAAGAATTATAATCTCTGTAGAGCTCTGTAAATTTACTTTGGAAACGTCGATATGAATAGTTCGGCTTTAAAATTTTAACATTTATATCATTTTACCTACTAAATTTACGCGATTGTTTTATATAGTATATAATATAGACAGAAATACAGTGAATAGAAAGTTCATCAAGGCTTTGATTTACAAACTCCATTAAGCTACCCTCCCACCTCGTACAAAAATGTCACGATTCATCCCTTTTAATCGCGGCTTCAACTTTAATCTCCGCCTCGTGGTTGTTTAATTCGTCCGGTGTTTTTTCATCCCCGTGTTTATTAAAAGTCCGGACACTTTCGCCCTATAACTTTCTCGCTCCCGCCCCGTGAAGAACTCCGTTTGTAAGTTTTGATTAAAATCTTGCGAGTTTCCAAGTCGAAAGGGATGCCTGGTACACTTACATGGCAGAGATCGCTCAATTAGAGGCATTTTAAAAAGTTGAGAAAGCTTCACGATCAAGGAAAATGTCAGGAACTGGAAATGTTCATGTAATGTATTTATTTATTAAATGACGCTTTCAAAGAAGTTTCGGCAACAATTAAGGATGCCCAGTCACCAGTACTTATTTTCGGCTGAACATGATCTTTTTTTAAATATTTTTATTCATTAACTCTCTTCAGGTCTTTTACATGAAAAAAGGTAAAGTAAATGAATGAATACTTCAAACAAATTATCTAGAAATTGTTACGTAGGCCCAAATTCAGAGTGAATATTTAGATGATATAAAGATGAAGATACGCCTTTAAAGTGTTATTTTATACTGTAAAGTACGCTTTTAAGGCGTAACTTTTAAGTCATGTAAGTATTGACTTTGAATTGGGCCATAGTGAATGAAATACAAACAAGAAAAAATAATAATATAAAGTGGAAGGCAAATATATAGCAGTATATAAACGATTAATCTTATCCACCCTTAATCATTAAAATCATGATATTTAAATCACTCACTTTAATTGTGTAAATGATGTTTTAAACTTTTACAAAGCAGACTTTTCCAAAATCAATGACTTTATATCATGTGCTGATTGGATATTTTAAAAGACAGGCAAAGATATCAATCAATTAATATATCAATTCTAGCAAATCATTAACAAAGCGAAAGAATTATTTGTCCATGTTACAAAAAAAAAGAACTGTACCCTAAATGGTTTACAAATGAATTAATTGAAATGATAAGAAAAAAAACTCTCCAATAAAAAGTATAAAATAACTCATAATGTAAATGATTTCTTAGAATTCTGCGAACTACGAAGTAAAATAAAACATTTATCAAAACATTGCTGTGATAAGTGCATTAACAACTTTGAACAAACTGTAATAATAAAGCCGCAAACAATCTTTACGTTCTTAGAAATCAATATATCAATATATATATATATATAAAGAAACCCGTGTTTCCCTACCCGCCAAGTTTTCTTCACGGGCTATCTACCACCCCCTGGTGGTTATGGTGGTAGATAGCCCTTGGTGTCACATCGAAAATATTCGAGTCTGGTAGAGGGTGGCTGAGCGTGGGTAGAAGTGGGTGACGAAAATGTGCTTTCTAGCACATTGTTTTGTTGTGGGAAGGCTGCAAACGCTTTAGATGTTTCAGAATGGGCCCGCCGACTATGTCGATAAGTCTAGAAGGTTCCGGAAAATACCGCTCTAGAAATTTCTGGAAGGAGAACGTTCTGGAAAAGTCCTGACAGTTCTACAAGGTTCCAGGCTAAGTGGCGAAGTGTGCTGGTGAATCAATAATGTTTCAGAATGTCCAGTAAAGCCCTAGAAAGTTCTGGACGGGGAGTGTTCTAGAAAATTCCTAAAAGTTTTATAAGGTTCCAAACTGAGTGACGGAGTGTGTCAGTGAGTCTAGAAGGTTCCAGAACGTTCAATAAGGTTCTCGAATACTATAGAAGGTTCTGGAAGAAGAAAGTTCAAAAAGGTTCTATAAAGTTCCAAACCGAGTGGCAGAGTTCATCGGTGAGTCTGGAAGGCTCCAGAATATTAAGAGAAGGTTCCAGAATGCTCTAGAAAATTCTGGATGGAGAAAGTTTCAGAAAGTTCTATAAGATTCCAAACTGACTTGCAGTGTGTTAGCGAGTTTAAAAGGTTCTGGAAAGTTCTAGAGGGTTCGAGAATGCTCTAGAAAGTTCTAGAAGGAGAAAGTTCTACAAGCTCAATCAGAAAATCTATAAGGTTCCAAACTGAGTGGGGGCGTGTGTCGGTGGGTCTAGAGGTTCCAAAAAGAATTATAATGCTTGAGAAGATTCTGGGAAGGGAAAGTTCTAGAAGATTCCAGAAAGTTCTAGAAGATTTTGGAATGGATTTGTAAGTTTTGGAAAGTTCTCTCTAGAGTGTTATGATTGTGCGCTAAAATATCTGTTGATATTTTGGCAAAGCGAAGTTGGTCCAAAAAGGCAATCCAATCACAGGTGCCGAAACCAGCAAAAAAGAGTCGACAACACAATTTTATGCTTGCCGAATTATGGTCCCGGGCGAAGCCGGGCCAACCATCTAGTGTTGAATAGAAAAAAGTCAGGTATTCTTTCCACAATGCAGTATAATAGTAAAACGGCTAACAATCCTCAGGGTGTGGTTGATTTATTTGCCGAATGCTTCACTAAAGTCTATTATAATATTGTTACCACTGATATACACACAGTACATCAATTAACCAATAAAATCAGAGACATAATTATTATCGATAACAGCGACTACAAGATGTAGACAGTATGATAAAACAACTCGATCTAAAAAAATCAGCAGGCGCATACAATGTTCCTCCACTACGTTAATTAAATGTAGGAACTATCTTACGAATGCATTAACAAAATTATTTGAACAAGATGTAGACAGTATGATAAAACAACTTGATTTAAAAAAATCAGCAAGCCCAGACAATGTCCTCCACTACGTTAATTAAATGTAGGAACTATCTTACGAATGCATTAACAAAATTATTTGAACAAGATGTAGACAGTATGATAAAACAACTTGATTTAAAAAAATCAGCAAGCCCAGACAATGTCCTCCACTACGTTAATTAAATGTAGGAACTATCTTACGAATGCATTAACAAAATTATTTGAACAAGATGTAGACAGTATGATAAAACAACTTGATTTAAAAAAATCAGCAAGCCCAGACAATGTCCTCCACTACGTTAATTAAATGTAGGAACTATCTTACGAATGCATTAACAAAATTATTTGAACAAGATGTAGACAGTATGATAAAACAACTTGATTTAAAAAAATCAGCAAGCCCAGACAATGTCCTCCACTACTGTTAATTAAATGTAGGAACTATCTTACGAATGCATTAACAAAATGATTTAACTTTTATTTGCAGTATTCCCTCATAAATGGAAAATGAGTTATATATCTCCAATTTTCAAAAATGGAGATAAACTGATACAACAAATTACAGGCCTACATGTATCGTAATTAATGTTGCTCGACGGTATGATAAGCTTACAATTGTTAAATCTAAGAACTTATTTTGGACTCTTTCTATATTAAAAAATTTATTGTATATATATATAGGCTGGTTTTCTTCTTCCAATTATGCTATATTCTTGTTATTTAATAGAGATATGTGTTTTAGTTTTTGTTGTTATTATTTTTGTAAATAGTGTTTTTGATGTTGTTTCCTCGTTATCCTTTGTCTTTTAAGTTTGTGCTCTCGCTGTGGTAAATTGTTGAGGAAACTGTAAAAAATAGATTTTATCCTAAAATTTGTATTCAGAACTTTTCGTAATTATGATTTTAAAATAAAAGGACATCATTCGGCTGATACCGAAGTGGAGTTTTACAACCCTTCCGTACAAACAAAATGTTGAATGTCTCATAACTTACGAAGGGAACCATTTTGAATATAAATCTTTTCAGGCTTGAAGAATAGAAGACCACTGTATATATTATAGTCTGTTCGATAACAGTAATATTTATTGCGAACCTTTAAAAATCCTAAACAATGATATTCTTTCTTTTTTGAAAATATAAAATGGATAACTCAAGTAGGTATATAAACTTCTTAACTACAAAACGCAGGTCTAATATAAGGAGGGATAGATTTAGTAAAATAAGTAGTTGTTGGGCCTGTAAATAGTATTTTATCCATGAAATGTTATAAACTTGTGGTAAGCCCTGATATATAAAAAGCGTTCACTAAATTTTTCATTAATTTAGTTATTTTACTCAACTCCGAGTAGTGGCTTGATGAATATTAAAGTAGTTGGATAGGATAAAAAAGAAGTTGAGCTTATTTTGACGTGAAAATATCTTTAAGAGTGGCTTTTTGGTTAGGACCCTCGCTCGTTGGTTAGGTAGTTAGGACACTCGCCTCGTGATCCAAAGGTCGCGGGTTCGAACCTCAATCCAGACTAGTAAGTTAGTCCTATTTTCATAGTACAAGCGTTTAGCTTAGTTTGAAAATAGTAAGAATATTGATGTGACACGAATTCCGTGTTCGCATCTACATTTAAAAAAAAAAAATCGGTGTGGGTGATGGCAAATAATTGCGCCCAAATGAACTTAACTCGGCTAAAAATTGACAAAGAGCCGCCGTCTTATCTCTTTTTAAAGAAAAAGAAGGAAAGTTCGTGCTAATACTTCTATAGCGTAGTGGCCATACATCGCAAACTGTAATTTTAATCCACGAACGTCGTCATTCCCGATGCGATAGAGGAGTGTATATATGTTATAACACATTTTTAGTCTTCAAGTATATATGTCAAAAACTTTAAAATATTCGACGCTGTGAATTTGTAAAGTTTTCCCTGTTTTATGATATATGAACGCTTTTGCTTTTTTACAACCAAAATTACAAAAATCTAATAAAAATGCGTAGAGTAAAAATTTCAAAGAAAGTGACCCTAAAAACGCTGGGTCTAAAACCAACGCGTAGTTCTGCTTATTTTCACGAATAACTGCGGCGGTGACTAAAACTGCCCATTTTTTTCGTTAAAAGTGTCAAATATCCACACAGCAAAGGATTAAAAAATACAAAACGAATTATCACTGTGCGAAGCCGGGTACACCGGATGGTTGATAATAATTTAAATGGCCCAACTTTATCATCCCTCAGCGCCTTCCCTCGAGTTCGGATGGCCCGAGGGCGGAGGTTGTACAATCCAATTACCGTGTTTACCCTTCGCTAGTGGATTCCGAACGTTTTTTTGTTGTTGCGCCAATTTGATCAGCAAAGTAAATTCAATCAACCACGCTGAATTTTTCAAGACCAACGCAGACCACGACACGCACTGCGGAGTTGACAGCTACCCTATCTCGTTTCAATAATAAAACTTTTTTTTTAGTTAGTTGTAATTAATTAATTCAATTTATTTCACTTGACGTACTCATAGTAAAAAAGAACTGTTTTCAATCAGTAAAGAGAAAACACTGTTTATCTAATAATCTACATGTTTTGAATGATCCCTTCGTCTAGATACAACTTATATTAAAATTAGAAGCGTATACCTACATAATCAAAACCAATAATATATGTAAGGGAGATGAATAACTAACTACAAACTATTGAAAAAATAAATATATAAGTTAACCAATCTCAAAATTGATTTGGTTATTTATAATATATCATGTACTGTAAACGCTTTTTCTAATTTATTATTTATCTTACTCTTGTTCTATGTTATTTTAATAATAGCTTAATACTTTTATCAAAATAATGTTTTTTTTTTCAAAAAATGATTGGAAATTTAAATATTCTTATGAAATATATTTCTACAAGTTTTACCTATATAAACATGATTGCAATCATTACAAATCTATCTATAAGCCCACTAATTTCTAAAATATCACCCTTATCTATATTGTTTTATGTATAGTTTTTTTAAATTATGGTCAGTAAAGAATGCTGATTGTATAGAATTTGGGATTTTTTAATTCTTGAATATGTATGATTATTGAAAAAAATTCTCTAATGCTATTCGATATAAACTTATCATCAATCAATAATATCAATTTGTGCGTAAGCAATATATCTTAAATTATGTTTTATGAAGCTTTTATTTTCAATGAAAGACTACAACTACTTTGTTAAGTTAAAAAATATTTTATTATGTTTAAGTGTTTTGGTATTTTGAGCGATATACCTAAATAATAACAGCACGCAGCAGTGCGTTAATAAACTATAAGTACTTAATTAAAATTTCAACTAAATAAATTATGAGAACCTCAATTTCCAAACACAATTATTACCTTACTAGCTGTAACCCACTTATGACAGAGAATCGATTCGCGTCTTTGCTAAGCCCTAGTATATATTTATAGCACATTTTTGGCAGACCACGGAGAGACGACGGTAACATCACGCGTGGAGCGGCCGGTTCGGGTTTGCTGGGTTTGCCCGGGGTTCAAGTCCCATCTCCGTCCATTTAATTTGTTTTTATGTCATGAATTCGAACGAAATTACGAACGTTACACGACGTTACGGACGGACAGACAACGAAATTATTATGGCGTATTACTGGCTAATATTAGAGGCTCCGGGTTTGGTAATTGCCGGTGAGGTCGCAATGTAACTTTGTGATTTACTCAATCCTGGTTGAATAATTTTTGTGACGTGGTTCATTACAGTAATTGGGTCCCATGGCATGTTATAGCATTAAAATAAAATAAATATTAAAATAAGGTTTCAAAATAATATGAAATATGGGATAATGTAAATACTTGGTACGTGTATTTGAAAATAATTAATAATGGTGTATTTTTAAATTACATGGTTAGTCTATAATTATAATTTCATCTTTGACAATACAAAAAAGCCCTCCATTGAAAATCGTTGATGTTAGCTACCGCAAAAGTGTAATATAATGCCTTTGTTTTTGGAACAACATCGTAATCAAAGAGTTCCTTACATATCTTTTACATAATTGGCTACGTCTATAATTTTCTTTATGCAAGGTATCTTGGATAAAGACGTTCTAATTAATTATTAATAAACATTTTGTTCGTAGATATTTAAAATTCTCTGAATATTCAAATGAATAGATAATTAAGTAGCTGATTTATTTTTAAACATTTTTATGAAGCTCTCAAGTTAAAATATTTTCCCAAGGTGTCGCCGACCTTCAAACCAATTTTATTTAATTTTTAAGGAATTTTTGAAGTAAAATAGGTGAAAAAATGTTTAAAGGTTAGAATTAGATATAAAGAAAGGAGACTCAATTAATGCATATATATATGGACAATTTGCTAGAATAGATAAGCTTTATTGAGTAGTATCTTACTATTTTTAGCGTAGTGATCTTTCAAAATAGTTCAAATTCATGAGCATGGTTCACGCGTTACACCAATAATTTCCACATATTTCAAAATCCCACCATTCTTAGCTTTCATTTATACCAGTATTCGACAGTTTTTTTCAATTAGTGAATGGACACCAATAAATTTAAGTTTCATAGTATTAAAGTTTTATTCTATTGGAAAATTATTAAAAAAATGGCCTCGTCATTTCTATATCCACGGAGCTCCTCTGCCGTGACGAAGTTGCAATTTTGTCTGAGACGGAAAAGAAAGTCATTTACTTAATTAGAAATGGAATATCTTAAATTTCAATATGCTCTCATGTATCACTCCTTTTTAAAACAAGTTTTAATCTATGTATACCTTACATACCCTTTCTTAACATAAATATCTGCCCGTATATTATATTTTTCCATCCCTTATAAATCCTCTTATCTATATTTCAAATCGTTTTCTAGCCATCACTGACTCTTGTACAAAACACATTACATATTCATATTATATGGAAAACTACTCCCATTTATCCCAATCTCTACGATGACATTAATGTTACATATAAATAATGATGTTTACATACAGAAAATCCCTTAGAAAAAGATATTGCCCTGCGCAGGAGACATAAACATTCAAGAAGCAATCTATTACCTATAATTCTGTTTATGAAACGGCAGATTGAAAGATCAATCGGAAAATTACTGCTGAAGTCTCAGTCCTCTGTCAACTTATTATAACTGCTAGGTACGTATACATTGTAATAATCAAACCTTACGCACTTTTTTGTCAACTTACAATGTACTCCAAATTTTCCATTTCGTTTCATACAATAAGTTTTAACTTAATCTCCCGGTCTTAAAGAGTTACGCGTTTCAGTGGAATTATGTAAAGATTCTGCATCTTTTTTTATATTCTTATTTTAATTTCACTGTACATATAATACATGTATATATACACACGTATATATAATTATATATATATAGATATATTATATATTATATTATATATAATATATATAATATAATACATCAGAGAAGACTCAGGGCACTGATTTATATTCCAACAATAAATTTTACCCAATCTACATTCCTGTACCTAATTCATCCACATCCCTGTAGGGGTAAGCGTCAGTAGAAAGCGGGCGAAATATATTTATTTTTGTTATTACAGTACGTGTTTATTTAGTCCAGCAATAAAACACTCGTCTCGGGATCAAATGGTCGGATGTTTGAGCCTCGTCCAGGGAGATCACTGAGTCACATCTATTTCCATAGAAGATACATTTAGCATTCGTTTTTTCTTCACTATGAACAGCACAGAATGTATTATTGTACACGTAGTTGTATTATGCATAAAAACCATTACCTTGCTTTCTTGCAGGGGTGTAATTCATGAAGTTGAGTTATAAAAAATGATAGTTTTTCCTGTCAAAAAATTATTAAATTATATAATAGTCATTATTATCTTTTCGTCTCGAGTACCCTCTTATAGTTCCTCTATAATTTATAAAAAATCAACAAGCTGCCAATAAAATTTGATTTTCATAGATATTGAATCAATATAATTTATGTAATTGGTAAATAAATCGTTTAGTGTATATAGTATTTTTATAAATAAATTAAAACGAAGAAGTCTAAATTAAAACGAATAAGTCAATTTTCCTGAACAGTGCTGTATTTTATTCTCCGTCACTTTAACTAAATATTGCTCACAATTCTGATCACAATTAAATCCACAAAGGATCTTTTAGATAATATAAACGCGAAAAATCATAAAAAAAGCTAAAAAAATTTTCTTTTGCAGATCATAAATGGAAAAAATCAAGATAAAGACAGTTAAATTGTCTGGAGATACTTGAGATAGAATCACAAACTTCTCAATTTTTATACGGATTACTTTTATTTACACATATAAAAACAGGTATACTAACTTAATAATTTAAGTAGAATAAACACTAGATTATATTTTGTCATGGAAGTATATATAAAATGCTGCATTACTATATACAAGGTTATTCAGATCTACTTTACATTTTCTATTTTTTTTATTACATTGTCACGTGTCGTCGCTGCGGGAGGAATTAATGAAAACGCTGGACTTTTATAACGGATTTATTAATTACTGATTAATTAACTAACCAAACGCACACTTAACTCACTTAATACTGTTTAACTTGACGCTATTATTTAAATTACATTATTTCATAATTTATCACTCGTAAATAAACACTTCAATATCGCTTTCACTTTATTCACTATTCACTGGAACATTCCATCCAGTTTCCGCATGTTATTCGCTCGGTTTATTTCACTACGTAAGAACTTCTCTAGATTATTTGCTGTCAATACGATGCTGTTGGAATATCACCAGATCCACAAAACGTCTTAAAAGACGTTTGTCCGCATGTTCATTTTCATATTCATTTTCATAATCATATAAAACATAAATGTGGGTAAATTTTGTGAAATATTGTAAAATTGATGAATTAAATACGAATGTGAGATGATTTAGCAAATGGTTACAGGATGTAAATTTTACTCACGATTTATTTGGTAACAATTTACAGAGGTGGCGTTGGAAGAGAAATATTGCTTGCGATGGCTACGGCGGTCGGCGAAAGAGTGGATGTACCTCTCGGCGATCGGCACTTGATAAGCCACATCGAACCCCTGATTAGAGGATTTCGCCTGATGCGTGCGGCTAGAGTCGCGACAGGCCTAGATCACTACAATATAGTGTGTGGTCCAGGCCAACACGGCATAGTAGTGTGCTTTGTAATTATTTCTACAAATTAATTTTAAATATTAAAAGTCTGCTAAACGTAGCCCGTAACTAAAGAAAACTTACAATATTGCCTTAGGTATTTCTCTAGATATTTTTCAAAGATATTAAAGTATCTACTCATGTAATACTTCCATAGGTATTTGAATTTCAAGAATTTTTATATCTTGTGCCTTTGAATTATTTTCCGCCATTATTTATAAAAAAATTCTCCTCAATTTAAAGCGAATAATTTTAATTTGAAATATTTTTTTAAAAGTAATATTTTTTATAGACTTCTAACAAAAAAGGTCAAAATCTAGATAGATTAAATTTAAAATATAATGAGCACCAATCATTCATCATTTATAATACTTTAGGTATTTTTTTGGTTGAGACCTCACTTCAGTGATTATTATAATGGCATATTTTAAGTAACTTTACGCGTTCAGTCAAATTAGAATAAAATATTTATTGCGTGATGGTTACTCGATTTATTGAAAGAGTTTTCTTTCCGAAATTTGAGGTGCATTTATGAATGATGTTTGAGAAATTATCAACATCTCAAAACAGCCACCACGTTTGAAAAAAAATGGGACAATCACCACAGCAGATTAAAATTGAGCACGATTAACCCCATTAAGCCAAACAATTAAAAAAAAACAGATTAAAAAAAAAGAGTCCCAAACATACTTAGACATGCACATACATAACATAAACAGGTAGATTTAAATTATCATGATGATATTAAATTATGAACGTTAACATTTTTTCCAAAAATTTATACGTGTCCCGTATCTCCAGGCCATAAAAGTTATCAGAAAAATATTTTAAAAAATTAAAAAAAACAGTCAGTTAAAACTGGGCAAAGTATTGATTTTGAATACTTGGTTTGGTCAAAAAGTGACATTTTCTTCCAAGCTGGAGCAGTTGGTTTTAAATTTTAGACAATAGTTTACAGACGCATTATTCAGGATTACATAATAATAAAAAAAATGAAGAAAAATAAAGATTTTTAGCAACAGGAGTGAAAAAACCGTCACGGAACCTTATCAATATAAACATGTTACAATAACAGAAATAATGTAAGATAATAATAATGTAAATTTCTTTGCTGTCCTGTGATGGTTTCATAGTCAAATGTTCCTTTTTTTGTCATTCCATGCAAAGATATAGTCCTTCCAATACAGAATTTCAGTGACCATATCTGATTCCCTTGTATTTAGTGCTGCCAGTATGTAAAATGACGGGTTTTCTAGTAATTCCTTCAAAATTCAGTGTTACTCCGGGCAGAACCTTCCGGCGCCCTGATACATTCACAATTGAGCGCCCGTATAGGTATTTTTGTCCCTTAAATATTATAAGAATTTCACCATGCATTGAAAGTATGACTCACATACCTACCATTACCTACTCTCCGGGTTTGGCTTAGTTAGGCGTAACACGACTCTACACTCGGAGTTGTCTAAACCACGCGCCGATCTCGAGGCTTCACCGTAGGCGACAGCATATGCGATCTTTCAGAAATATTTACGCGCGATTTAATTACTCGTTTTTTATGGGTTAGTTTTTTTTTAAACTTCTTTCGCGTGCTGACAAATAAAAGGCCTAACCAACTATAGAATATGTACCTCCGCGCATTTTGGAGCTATTTTAATCCAATAATAATATATATGTGATGCGTGCCACCGACTTTCTGATATGGTTATTTATATATTTTCTCACTTCATAGTTTGTATCCAATCAGGATCATTACAAGAATATATTTAATTTTTTGCATTTATTGGGCACACAATGTAACAATTTCTTTCAGACATTTATTTCTTATTAAATAATTTACGCTACCGGTTTCGATACGTCCGTGTCATTAACGAGCGTTATATAAACTAATCTAAAATGCGAAAGTACTGTATTAGGTGTCTTTAGGGGGCGGGGGTGATTTTTGGAGTGGGAGGGGCGAGGGTGATTTGTGGAGTGGGAGGGGCGAGAGAAGGAACATGGTTAATAATGGTGACGTACACGGGGCTATTATTTTGTTAACGATGTTAATATTAGAATTTATTTTTTTGTTTATTTCTAAAGTTTCTAGGGCAGACAATTTGAATTTTTTTTTGATATTAGTGTATTTAAATTTAGATCTATCTTTATTAAAAGTGTGGCCATTTTCCAATAAGTGGTTAGAAAATTCCGAATAATTATAATTTTTTAAACACAATTCAGTTCAACAATTCATTCATTCAGTTCATCAATTCACACAATTCACAATTCACAAACTGGTAGCGTAAATTATTTAATAAGTAACAATTTGTACATTGTAAATTTAAACTCTTAAATAATGTAAGAATATATTTAGGTCATATTTATAATGCAGGTAAATTAAAGCGTATTTTTTTAAATACATTCTTTAATTTTTTTTTAATTTCAATCCAAACTTTTAAGGTAAAAACGTCCCATTGAAACAAAGTGTGAGTTATTTACTACGGAATTATATTATTTTTAAATATTTATTTTACCTTTTTCAAAATTTACAAGCTCGTGTATTTTGTAGACAAAATTTTTAAACATAAAAAACATAACATAATAAAAATCGTAATTTTTTTTAACAAATCGTATATATAGAACCAAAACGCGAACTTAGAAATAACCGTTGTTCATGTCTATATATTTTGGTGGTCTGTAGAGTTATCTTAATAATAAATATATTAAGAAAAATCTGCAGACTTGTTGCGCTGTATATTTTGACATACTTTTCCCAAAAATGACATTCTAAATATATGATGTAAGAAATATTTAAAACGGAATTATTCTTGTACTTTAGAATTCATTTCATTAATAAATTAAATAATTATGATTTTTTTCACGGCCGTTCAAATCAGAAACAAATAAAAAAAATAGGAAAAATCTAGAAATTTATCTACTGAAATGATTTTTTTAACACTTAACTCTGGGGTCAGTTTAATCCTTGTTGTCTAACGCGTAGTATTTACAATAAATTATCAAAATTTTAACTGCTCCTTTCTCGTAGCTTCCTATTCGGTGCTCCCATCGTACTTCAGTCATCCGCGAGCTTACGAGCGATTGATTTTGATGCTTACTCACAAATTGGTATGTCACAAAATGGTG
Source organism: Agrypnia vestita (assembly GCA_016648135.1). Taxonomy (NCBI): domain Eukaryota; kingdom Metazoa; phylum Arthropoda; class Insecta; order Trichoptera; family Phryganeidae; genus Agrypnia; species Agrypnia vestita. The sequence continues at coordinate 22,541 of JADDOH010003564.1, forward strand.
GTGCTCATTTTTTACAGAGCTTGTTCAAACATAATGACGTCACATTTGTCACATACTGTGGATCCTCAGAGCACGCATGTCTGGTAGTACGGCCCTGGTATTTTGCTCCGTGTGAATTGCCTGATAAAACAGATTAACTATGTCATCAAAGCACAACTGACGTATTATGTACGTATACATTATTATTATCTATCAACACAATTGTGAGCGTACTAGCGTAGATTCATCATTATATAACGATATATTATGTTTACTAGAAAATTTATTACGAGTTGTACAACGCAAGATTTTAATGATTTTATATCGCGGCAGCGTTTTGTATGAACGTGTGATGGTGCATTCAATAATATTTTTGATTCACCTTTCGAATAAGTTACATTACATAAATTTTAATCAAAAAAACCATCGAAAGGTCGTTATCGACCCATTATTATATATATAGATATATATATATATATATATATATATTATATATATATTCTTAGTATAATATTAGATTAAAAACTAAAATTATTTTACATAAATTATGTAGTGTAGTTTTCTGGGATGTTTTTCCGTGTATATATGTCCTCTCTGGCTGATGTTTTGGATCCCAAAGCAGAGTCCGTCATCAAGGCTGATGTGTTATTGATACACGGCAGAATATTCTGAAAGATTCTGAACGGCCGTGAAAACCCGAGAATATTTTTAATTATGGATATGTTAACAAGTTTACGAAATACACTTTACTATTAAAAAAATATAAATAATATTCAAAACAAAGCAAATATTGTCTTTAATTAATAAAAATAATTCAGAAATGCCTTGTAAATCAACGTGTTGTAGGGGACACAATGTCATGTCGCATGTGTCGATTGCGCGTTTTCCAAGGTCAGTAGCGTCTATCGTGCGGTATGTACTCGTAATGGATCGCGGCGTGAGGTTATAATTTTATCCATGGTAAAAGAGTGGAAAGTGAAATCCATTATACGCTCGAACGACCGTCAAGTAAGTTTATTTATATTTCCACTTTGAACTGATCCAAAGTTGTGAAGAATATAACTAAATATAATTCCAACCTCATAGTATCTGGGTTAACATTTCATTTGATTATATTTATCTTCTTTTCCCTAAGTAATAAACGATATATTTCATTATCAAAAATTAAACCATTAATCGTGGAAATTCCAGAAATCTTTTTTTAAACGCTGTGAGAATTAATAATTTAGGAAGCAAAATAATCAATGTAGATTAGTGCGTAATGTCTTAACATTAATAGAACTGATCTTGTCATTTTTAGATATAATTTTCGAAACCGGGCACGTAATTATTTAATAGAAGTCTAATCCTTTGTCACCGGTCTCCAAATCACTCATTTTATATTGAAATAATTTTATACGTTAGTAAAATTATTTATCGCTCATAATGTATATTTTTAAACTAAAGACAAGAAAATGTATGTGCATATGTTTTATGTGATTTGTATTATGGTGGATTTCAATTTGTAATTGTCATTTTTATTTTTGCCATTAAAACCTTAAATATCATGTCAGCTAACTTGTTTAACTATTGGTTTTAAATATAAGCCTTTTTACGGCTTCAAATTTCTGAACAAGGAAAGTGGTGCAAAATATGAAAAAAACGTTTTTAAATAAGTTATTATTCAAATTTTCATCACCAACAACCTTTTATTATTGACCCTTTACTGTTACGTAAACGGTTGACATTTCCATAAATACATATTTTTGCAATTTCCATTCTTTATGGAACTGAGGGATAAAAAAGCATTCACAAACGAAATTACAAACGCGGAAAATATTGACTCGCGTGAAATACACTTCAGAACTTTCAATGATTTCTATTGAATTTCATGAAGATTCATTTTGAATTGTTGAACGCGTTGAACGCGTTGTAACATCCGTAATTCAATAAACTCGAACACTTTTGTTATTTCAAATGTTTCATTAACCATTTCAATCGGTCGAAAAATCATTTTTGATGAAAATTTTACGCTCGCTGTGGAAAATACTCGTATTTTAAATGGAGAATATAATTTGAATGTGTTTATTAATTGAGTATTTTGTTCCAAATCGGTGACTTTAATCAATAAGCAAATGATATGACAATATTGTTGACGGTTGAATAAATTTAAATGTCAAAGATAATTTTATTATTTTATCGACAGAATTTCGATTAGTTCACTAATTTCTTAAGATCTATCAATTTTTTTTGTTTAGTTTCTATATAACTGTTTTAAATATAAAAAAATACTCAACTCATTGTGCAAAAAATATAGATGATAGAGAAATTAAAAAAAATAGACTACGACTTTCAAGCAAAGAATAAAATATGGAGAATAGGTATGTAATAAATTAATTGAAAAAAACATTTTTTTAAATAGAGATCGGAATAACTATGTCTCAAATCAATATTCTTGGTATTTTCGAAATTAGGTAGACGCTCATGCTATGAAAATTGGACTAACTTGCTCGATACTCCAACATCAGACAATTTTCTTTACCGCTAAGCTACTCAAATAAAAAACAATCTACTCTTTTATCTTTTATGTACTTTTTTAGTTTGATAGGGCTCGCATAAAATAAAATCTTTATGTGTAGCATTATTTATTTTGGATGTAGAATAATATTGGATATTTAGATAGTGTAAATTATGTAGCTATAAATTTCAGCGTCATTGTAAAATATTATGGCAATCAAAATAATACAATTTTGTAAAATTCTTTAGTACATCCCAGGTATGGCTCACTCCTGTACATCCGTATCTTCTCCACGTCTCGTACTTGAATAGGAGACTAAAAGTGAAGAATTCTTGAACAAAAATGCACGTTCATAATGCTAAGGATAAAATTCCGATCGATACCACTCGTTGTCATCCATACAGAATGGAAAGTCACCCTTGAGAATTCGTCTCTTGCTGGAATGAATCGGTTGTACTAGACACTCTGCTTCGTTTACTAAATGCTCCAAAAAAAATTTCTCCATGCTCCAAAAATGCTCCAAAGAAAATTTTAAGATAAATTTTATGGTCTATAATTTTTGTCTATTATTAGAATTTTACATTCCTTCACTTTTTATCGCTTTAGCTTTCAATTTGATTTGAATTTTATACTTTGATTATATCATATTTAACATTTTTTTTAAATCACTTATTTTTGTGTATGATTGTTCTTTATTGGTTCGTGTGTTTAACAATATATCATCCGGTATTCCGAAATATGCTCTTAGTAAAATAGGAATGTGTTAGAAAGCAAACTTTAATATATTTAATTCATTTAAAATATCTACAAGATAAACATAATTCGCAATATTTGCTCTCACTGAACAGCATTGTATATCTCATGATTGACTTCGTTCACTTTGGAACCTTTACCAAAGTGAACGAACGTTTTACCTCGTAAAACTTGATTGATCCTTACGCTTAATTTTACTTAATACATTATTTATAATTTCTCAACCATAAAAAATGTATTCTAAAACAATATTAAAATTTATGTTCGATTTTTTTACATTTTACATTAATTTAAGAAAACTAACAAACTTTGTATAAACCACACTAAAATTTTTCTTTTTCAATATATTTTTATGAATCCATTAATTAAATTTTGTGTTCTTCAAAAATAAACTTTTTAGATTTTTAGATTAAAATGCAAAAAATTATTTATGTAAAACCGAGATAAAATAATGTGTAATATTGTTAGGATAGATGCGTAATACGACTGAAATTAAATTCGTCAGTTGTAAATTCCTTGCTGTGTTCTATCTCTCAAATATGGAAAATGCTGCCAGCTTTTGTGATTTAAAAGCTTTCCATGTGGCATCTATCTACCTGGCAGGCAAATTTGACTTCTAGATTATTTGTATGTGTTACGAATTAGGTAGTTACCTTTATTAACAAGTGAGTGTAAAATTAAACTTCACACAACGACTCTAATCATGATTGCAAAAGAATAATAAATTTCTAGAAAGAGGATTAAGCAATAATATGAATTGCAATAAAATTATGAATTGCAATAAAACAATAGTCACTTCTTCATGACCCATGTCCGGAGTCAAAGTAGACACACACAGTACAATCACCAAAACGCTATGTGTTCTCTTCTGACATGTTCTACTCAATGTTATGGGAAACTAACTGCGCCATGTCATCATAATCGTCAAACAATAAATTATCAATAAACATTTTTAAGTGTCAATTTTTTAAAAGTACGTAATTATTATTTTTTATACTTACATCTGCCCATAAAAGTTTTTTCCACTACGGGCAAAGCAGACAAGTGTTTTATGTATTTATTATGACGATATTAAGAGAATCTAAAGATCCAAATACATAATACGAATAAGTGGAAAAAATTGTTTTTTACCTTACTACGAAAATTTAACAATAGAAAAGAAAAAAAAAATTCTGAGCAACTTTAGTCATTATTGATTCATCATTTAGCTTAACGGAAAAAAAATCCTCCATCTTAAATTCATTTCAGTCTAAATGATTAACTGCACAAGATAAATATAAAATCATTTAACGGTTACAAAATTCTAACTCTTATGTTTTTCCTTATATGTTGCCTTTCAATTGGTCAGCACTTAGGACGTCAGTTAACTTAAATGTTAATAATTTATTAATTTAAAAACCGTCTTTATTTTTCAGGAAATTATTTAGCTAAACATTATACCGAGTTTGTCGCCACATCGCACAATATTCCGTCTAGATGTCACTCTTCAATTACTATTTCAGCAAATTTAAATTTAAATAATACTTTAATTTAATAACCACCTCCTTTACATTTTTGTAGATATTATTTCCCTAAATGTTATTCCGAGATTGTCACCGGATCGCACAATATTCCGCTCTCGACGCGTGCTTTTCCATTTTTCCCGAATACTCCTTTGAATTCCCTGAATTAAAATATACCTTTCATGTGGTATAACTTTACTGAAATTATTCGACGTTTCCAGCGAATCCTGAAATATGTTTTTCGCGCATGAAATTGAAGTGGAATTCATTACAAAAACGTCTTATTCCATTTTGTAGGTGGTGGCATTCCATTTAAAATAATATGGTTTATACGCGTGTGCTTATAAATTGCGTTATTTTATGACAAAAAATCTTGTAAACCTCCAAAGAACGCATTTCTTTTTACTTCACTTCGAAGAAAATGGAACTATCATTTTTTACCGAGAGTAAAAGAATTACAATATATATTTTTATAAAAATGACCTATGTTTATTTAGTTATGTTCCTCGTTTAATGACATTATATATAAATGTGATACTGTCTGTACAAACTGGATGGAAATGTAATTTTTTATGTATATAATTTAAAGGACATTTTTACAAAAGCGCGCATAGGGAAACATTTTACTCGGTTGATGAACTATAATGAAATGAATAAATATCTGACCCTTATTAATTATAACTGTCAATACTAATATATGTATTAGTATAGACAGTTACAACAGGTAAAGTTAATATGTTTAGATGTAGGAGGTAATCTCCAAAACTATACATCCGATTTCAAATTTTTTTTACCAATATTTAGAATGGACTTTCAGGGTGGAAGCTTTAAATTATTATCCCTTTAAAATGAATTGGCTTTTCGCAATGACCTATTTTACAACTAAAGTCGAAGAAAAAATGGTCAAGCGATGCGTTTTTACGAACGGTAAGAGATATTTAAATACTTTCAATAGAAAATTTGTGAACTCTAAAATTTTTATAAAAAAGTCCACAATAATATATATATATATATATATATATATATATATATATAATGAATATATAATATATACTATACTACTCCTCTCTCTCTATCTCCTCCTAATCATCGTATATATATATACTATTACTATATCTCTATATCTAATATTATATGTGATATCTCTATATATATATATATATATATCACATATAGATATATATGCGATCCGACCCTGATGATGACACCCGAAACGTCGACCAGGGAGGTCAAATATACACGGCAGAAAATCCCAGAAAACTATAATTATAATGGCATTAAAAAAAATAATGCAAAGTCTAAAGCAACATTTTCATTTCACTATAGGTAGGTACAAAAATCTTGAAATAATTTTTTGTTGTGAAATTTCTTAGGGTAGGACCAGAAATTGCATATCTATCCATTTTCATTTCAAAGGAATTTGACACATCACAGAATTTACCCATAAAATGAATGTCTGAAACACAAAATTGCGTTTATAGTATTCATATTTTTAAAGATAGATAGACAAGTAGTTAAATTATATTAATCATAGAGGAATAACAAAAATTTTTTTGGTTTCGACCACGCAACCTGGGCATTTTTTGCGTTTCTCAAAGAAAAAGGAATCAAATCTAACAATCAAGACTCGTTAATATATTTTCAGCATCAATAGATGGCATTGGCAAATTGTTACTGTGATGTGCTGTCAATTAGTAACAAAAAATCAAGTTCTGTCCAAATTGATTTAAAACTAAAATAATTCATGTTTACAACTTAATCAATCAATATATTAAATATATTATATATATATATATATATATATATAATCTATGTTATAATAATATATATATATATATATATATCTATTATATATATATATATGTTATAATGAAGGTTTTCACGGGTGTTAGAAATGTTAGTATTAATTTCTTTGGGGGTAACCCGCGTCAAAATCTGGTCCTCAGAAGAACCGTTCGTCAACCGACGTTTCGCCTGAATCACAACAGGCATCTTCAGGTTGTCTTGTTAATAAATTGAATTGTTAATAAAAAAAAGTTAATAAATAAGTTAATAATGTTAATAATGTAGTAGATATGTTATATATTTTGCTTAACCACTTATTTAATTTTACTTATGGTTTATTAATTTTAATAATATAATAATAATAGAGGGCGTCCGCGAAAGACCTGGAACGATCAGGTACTACAAGTATTTGAGGATGGCCCTGTTAAAAGCCGCAACAACCGTAGAACGTGTATGAGAAGATTTATGAATGTGGCCGAAGCAAAAGTGGTGTGCCAGGATAGAAGAGTGTGGCGTTCAATCCTCTCTGCCTACCCCTGCAGGGAAACGGCGTGATGGTTAGTTAGTTAGTTAGTTAGTTATTAATTTTTTCAATCTTACTGAATTACAACACAGAAAACTATGTCAACAGTTAACTTTTAAAATTAAATTTCCGTTTTATTAAAAAAATGCTTATTGCGAGATCTAACAGTAATGTAATATTTGAGCTTTTGATGAGCCTTCCATCAAATTATTTTGTAATTATAAATGCTTTCAAATTAAAAAACATTATGGATCCATAGTAACTGACATTGTTTTTGTTATTGAAATAAGGCGAATAGAGTATCTACATTGAAAATATGAAAAAAATCTTTATTAAAACTAGAAAACATAGGGAATCAAATATTTATTTGACAAAAAGAAAATCGTGATATATAATATTTAAATTTAAATAATTTGAATATATATATATATATGTATTTGTATATATATTATATATCTATATATATATATATCTATACTATATAATATATATATATATATATATCATATTATATATATGTATTTTGAAAAAAACAATTCATTTAATAACTTAAATTTGATTAAATTATTAATAATTATTAATTAAACATTAAAATAAAACTTGATTATGAGTCGACTAAATATCATTAGTTGTGGAGTTATGAAATATAAAAGATGGCTTTTTTCAATTTTTCTGATATCTTTTTTACAAGACGTTGAACTATCATTACAGTAACTTATATCGATTACGATAAATTCATTCATATCAATACAAGTTAATTGAAATAATGCGGAAATTTCAATTGGAATTAAATTGAAATTGAAATATTTCTATCATTTTATTTGACTTTTATTAAAAGGAATGAATTTTTCATATTCAATATAAGTTACTGTAATGATATTCTAACGTTTTATAAAAAGTGAGTAAGAATATTGAAAAAAAAAATTGATATCGCATTTCTTCATAACTAATTATATTAATTAGTTCTTGGTTGCTTGAACATTTTCAACTCATAATTAAAACAAGAATCTGTCTGTGAAGTTAGACCCTGTATAATGCTAGTTAAACACTGTCGAAAACATGAGATTATTGTAATTTCCATTAGGTTATGTAAATTTGCCAAGTAGCCACCTGTTTATTCAGGTTCAAATTAGATGACAGTCCAATGTATGAAGGCGGTTCGGAGGAAGAGACCCTCGACCACATAATTTTTCCCTCCCTTCACGAAACTTCAATTCTTTTTAATAATAATTTTAATCTAGCAAACAGATACGAGCAGCTAGAAGTTTTTGCCATCGATATTAATTTATTCAAATAAATATTGAAAAATGTATCGAAGGATACCTAGACTTCGTCTACTAGGACTTAGAGAATTAGTGTAGTATGGATATCTAGGAGTGTTTTGTGGAACGCTCTTCCAATTAGCTTAGCTTCCAAATAATGGTAGTTGCCAATAACTTTGTGCGCTGGCTTTCATGGTCTCGGTGTCAGTTGTCGATGGGGTTAGAAAACTAAAGTGATTTTGGATTGTAGTAAAAGAAAATAAAAATATAACATTTACATAGCCGTTCTTTAGCAAACAAGTGAGCACGCAAATGTTAAGCTAGGATTCTGTGAAATTATTTATTTTTTATTTATTTTTTTGCCTTGTCTGTTTCATTTTAAAAAAAAATCTTGATTGTTGTATTTTGTACCTAATGATTTTTCTTGCACTTTTATTTAATTATTACTTTATCATCATTTTTTATCGCATCAATGTTCATTGCACTATTCAATGAATAACGTTTTCATGTGAAAGTAGTGATGGGTAAATGAAAAAAAAAATCTATTTAATTGAATCGATATTTTAAAAAAGTATTGAAAATAATCGATATACATTGCGAAAAATATATCGATATTATTTTTTCAAAAATGTAAGGGAAATAAGCTTTTGGCGACCAAAAAAAAAGGTCACCGGAAAAAATATATCGATTATCCACGAAAAAATATCGATGACAAAAAAAATATATCGATGAAAAAAAAAGGGCGCCAAAGAAATAAGTGAAAAAGATACCCAAAAAAAGGCCGCCAGAAAAAGATGAAAAAGGTAACCAAAAAAAAGGTCGCCAAAAAAATGACCAAAAGTCGCCAAGAAAAAATTATTGGTATTCGATATATCGCGAAAAAATATATCGACGATAAATATCGATATTTTTTTAAAAAAATATCGACATATTGATGTATCGATATTTTTTACTCATCCCTATGTGAAAGCCCTGTAAGAACATGTAAATAAATAAATAAATGAAATAATGCGTGTCACTTTCGTATCAAAATATTCCAACGAAAATAATATTTTGATTTAATCTGTTATTTTTAATTTACACAACTCATATCTAATTAGCCAAATAGGACGAATGGTTCTCCATGAGCGGATTATCTATATTATTTATAAGTAGATTTACTTTGCTACTATTACAAAATTTTTCTTCTGTGCTGGTGTCATACGAGGTTTGCCTGAAAAATGAATTATTTATACTTTTTACAGACATTATGAATATTGAATTTACCCAATTTGTATGGTTGCTCGCCTTTATAATAAGTCTTTGAATGAATTCAATTTATTCACTCGTTCATTTCACGACCAATCTCCTTTCGGGTCAGAAATGAAGCGCTATCACAATTGACCTCCAACTATCCCCGTCTGCTGAGGTAACCTCAAAATCAGCCTTATCTTTATTGAGCCTCTGACTGCACAGCTGTTATCAATTTTCCTTTTCCATCATCTGGAATATTTTAGAAGTCCTCTGGAGTATTCTGAAAGCAATCTTTAGATTTATTAAAATACGTCTTCATAATATCTAAAGGAAATTATCTTTCCTCGTGAGAGATTGATATTTTTTACTTTATAAACATAATACAATATTGGGTCTCGGGTGAGGATTTATTTCTAAGTAATCCGACATATGCAAAGTTAAACTGAATATTAGTCTGTAATATTTTAGCGGTGGAAACGATTTCTAAATCAGGCTCAATAAGTACAAAAATCCTCTCCCGTTTCAGAAATATTAATTATTTTATAATCGTGTTGACTTTTACAGAATTTAGATCCATTTAACATTAATTACAGAAGTCACCGAATGCGAATTTAATTTTTGCTAGAGTGTATATAATATAATAAAAATCTTCGATGGCTTTTTTTTGTGTCCTGTGAATGTGAATCTTGTGACACTGTGAATGTTCAACTGTCGTCATTACTTTAAAATATTACACACAGATTTTAATGTTCCTAAAATTCTACTTCAGTTTTATTTTATTTTCATTCCTAAGCATCTTTCCATTCTTTGACATTATAGCATTCACACTACCTCTTTTTTTAACTTCCTTCCAAAAGATCTTAAGGAAAAAATTTTAATAAAGACGAATAATTTATATCATTTTGACAATACTAAATAAATAAATAAAATAACCAAACAGTACCTACGTAATTCCAAAACTATCAAACAGACTAATAAAACCAACCCAAAAAAAACAAGTTTTTATTATTCTCCCTTTCTCATTTACTAGTTGAAACAGGTTTGGCGCTTACCCCATTTGTTGGGCTCGAGTTGGGCGATGCTACGAAAGGGAGTAATAAAAAAATTTGAAAAATCAAAAATTATACTATAATTATTAAAAAAATTTAACGAAAATTTGTTAGATCATTTTTATCGTCGTCACGAGTTTGCCTGCAAGGTTTCAGCTCGATTGGATCACGGAAAAAGGGTTAAAAATCGATCCAAAGTTTTTTTGACTGATAAGCAAGCAGACGCTACGAGTTAAAATGAAACGGGACAAAAAATATATTAAAATAAACTGTGAAATATGGTGATAACTTTACTTAACTACATTTTAAACTGCATATAAAGTTTGTCAAGATGCCTGTAAAAATATAAACTTATGTTTATAGATCATAATTAATAAACAATTGAGTAATTTGTTCGTCTTGTGGTAAGAACTCTCACCTCGTGATCCAAAGGTCGCGGGTTCGAACCTCACTCTAGACCAGCAAGTTAGTTCTTTTTTCAAAGCACAGGCGTTTAGCTTAGTTTGAAAATAGCAAGTATATTGATGTGACACATATTCCGTGTTCGCATCTCTATTTAAAAAAAAATCAATAAACAATAAGTAAAAATAATAAATTTGTGATACTTCACACCTATTCCTTTAATTTTTATTGTTTGTTTATCTCTTGGAAGGTTGATGGCAGATCTCTAAATTTACATAAATATGATAAAAAAAAATTTTAAGCTTTGCCAATTATGAATTCCATTGATGATTGTTAATGATATGAGCAAAGTGATAAGTTAATTTTTTTTGGTTACAAAATATGTTCAGCAAGGGTGGTAAGGGTGGCGTGGGATGCAGGATTAGAATAAAGGAACGATGAATAGGAGCACAAATTGAGTGAACTAGTTTGGGTGCGGTTGTAAAATTAATTTTCATTTTATGGCCCGAATAGTCGAATTAAAAATAACAATACAGTTGTAATTTAAGATAAATAAATTTGTGAATCTTTAGATGAAGGAGTTTTAGGTAGCGTATATTGCTTGAGAACAGAGAAAGCTTAGAAGGATTCTTACAATAAAGTAACACATGAATTTAATATATCTTGTTGTCACGCGCCTAAACAAACAAAAAAACAAATCTTTTGGAAATAAAAGAAATTGGATAGCATTGTGTGCAATGACATAATTACAGGCAGGTGTCCCGACCACCCGACCGTAATCAAATATTTGCCCGCTAATTATCGCCGAGCTGTCGCTTAAACGCGTTGTGGATTCTCTAATTACCGAAACCCTTTGACAACAATATGAAATTAACGCTTACGTCCTCGTTTTGATATTTTCAGCTTATTAGTGATAAAATAAAACCGACGGGGGTTCCGACGCATTGTTTGGTAATGCCGACCCTGCGGTAAAAATGAAACCCTGAACTAGCTAACAAGACTCAAATGTTATATTTGAGTAGTTAAAAATCAAAATTTCCTCAAGGCTCCATGAACCATTCTTTGGGAAATCAAAGATAAAAGTTCCTTATATAAATCTTGTTTATAATTTGAATAAACTGAATTTTAATAAGCAATCCCGTCAGATTAATACTTAATACGATATTTATAATGTAGGAATGAGCTTAGAGAATATATTGACACTCAAATTTAATAAACGGTTGGGAATATTTTGATTCAATGTGCGAGGTCAGCTATACAAATAGTTATTTTATAACTAATATTGTTCAACTTTTTTATTCTTTTATACCTGCATTTTAACGTAGCTGTTTTTATAAATTGTAACATCAAATTCAATTTTCATATCTATTTGAAAATATATAACATTTTTTTAATGTACGTTGAAGTGGGTGTTATTTCTGATACTTTATCCAGACTTTTTTCTACATTGTATGTTGAAAATTACTGTAGTACATATTATAATAACGACGCGAATCGCCGGGATCACATAGGGTTGGGGATTGAAAATCAAGAAGGGAGATGAATGAGGGCTGTATATGATGTGAAGCTCGACTGACCTGCTGCAATCTTCTTTTTTAAAATTACATAAAAACCTACACAATTTTTAAATCCTATTCACAATACTTTCACACATTCGATGATATTCAGAAACCATTGAAAAATATCAGTGATAGGGAACAATCACCCGACTTTGATGGAAATGATTCCTTGAAGAAACGGCGCTCTTAATGTGTGGTGTTAATTATCGATAGCGATAAAAACTGTCTCACTCGTCGGTCTGTGGGTTTTGAGATAGGGAAATGGAGAAAAGAAAGGGGAGAACTAAATCTCGCGAATACCAAGAGCTGAAATATGTGTCAAGTGATAATGAATACCGAACTTTTTTTTAAACATATTTTTTTATAATTTATTAACATTTTATATGTATTGATAACACAATGAAAACGTGATTTAGCGCACTTTGATTATTTTATGGTATTTTTTGCATGTTGCCAATCAACTAGTCCTGTAACATATTCCTGAGTATTTAGTGTTTAGTTTTAGTTTAATTTTTTCAAGTTTAATTTAATTTTCTGAGGTTTTCTGCCATGTGCTATCAAATATGTTCCACTATATGAATAATATTCAAAATTGAAAAATACACAAATTTATTTGAATTTGTTACAACAAGAATCTAACCAGATCTAATGATTTTTGTTAAAAAAGTTCACTGACATGCTTGTAATGTAACTAAAAAATGAGCTTTTGTATAAAAAGTATTTAGCACCATTGAGTTATTTGTTTCTGTACTGAAAATTGTAAGAATATTGAGTTAAATATTTTATTATATGCTTTGCATGCCATTAATTATTATAGGCCTCCATAAATATTGAAACGTAAGTTTTAAATTGATATTCTTCAATGACTGAAGAAATACGTTACTTGAAAATTTTGTTACTACTTATATATTCGTATAAATTATCCAGAAAGCTTAAGACTACGCTAATGGTTATTTATGACTCTAATGGAAATTTTGTCGTATTATGTTGAAAAAATAATATCTGAAGCACAAATCCATGACCCTTTGATCTAAACAAAATCTTAACATTACGAAAATTATCGAAAATGCGAACAAAATGTTTCTAATCTTCCAGCATGAACGAAATTAACCATTAGATTATGCTTTTAACACAACGTATGAACGTATAATATGGAAGTCTAGCTGTTAGCCTGCGGCATTTAATATGTCTTGTAAGCCTTCGTTGATAAGCACGTTTATCGTGTTAAGCAAAGTGCTCATTAGTCCTCACCTGGATAAAGGTTGTATTCCCGTGAAAGTTTTTTAGAACATTACTTTAAATATATTTCGTGCCAGAGATATACACGTACAAACGTGTATACGTACACCGTCTCTTATTGTTGCGTTTTATAAGAGCTAACAATAATACCCTTGGGCTGTAAAGACCAAATAAAATTAAATATTTTCCCCGCAGTGAAAAAACTTCAGCGTCGACCTCTATGTACAGTTAGTGAAACGTTTTCCTTGAAAAGGTTTTTATTAAAAACTAACGTAACACGTGTGAGAATATTGAACTAAATTTTACTTAAACTTTACTAAAAAAACATGTTTTCTTCAATTTTTATATTTATTTCTACAAAATATATTCTGTAGAAAATATGTTGTAATAGCCTATCGGATACATTTTTTTTTTCAAATTTAACGATTTATTTTGAATGTAGAAAAATAAGTAGTCTTAAAAAGATGCGTAGGATTAAAAAGAAAATACCTACTTACGCTTCATTTCTATTCACTAAACCGTTGTACACAAATATATTCAATACGAATCGGTAGAATACCATTAGCATCAGCACCAGCCTCAGTTTCTTTACTACTGTAGGCCTCCCCAAGGAGAGCCGCTTTTCTTTAGCCTTTCTAATCCATCTGTGGTCTGCAACTTTTTAAATGTTTTCACTCTATCGAGATACATATCATATCAATATTTTCCCTATTTTTAAAATAAGCGAAATCGCCTGGCAATCTACTAGAATGAGGTTTAGACGCCCGAATAGATCACTAGGATACTATCTTAACCCCTAGACAATCGAGCTACTTCTTCTGTCTGGGCAATTTCTCTATTCGAAAACCTTATTTTCTAATCATATCATCATCATCTTTACTATTGGCTCTACAACCCCTGGTAATTTTTGGCCTCCTAAAAATATCGCTCTTGCACCGACCCACTCTAGTTCGGGACTTCCAAGACAGATATGTACTTTTTTTACTGTCAGTAATTTAATATAAGGTGTATGTAAGTAAGGGTAGTAGTTTCACTAGACGAAGTCTATCCCAAAGCAACTACCCTCTTTACAGGTTTTCAAAGTTTAATATTTTTTATAAATTCAATCACTTAACATTGCATACTACGTAAATACAAAATAACTTGTATACAAATATACATATGTAGCTCAACAAATACTGATGACACATTAGTTTCATTCTGTATTCTATCTACATCAAGTGACCGTTTATTATTTTCGGCTCCAATACCTTAAACACTTTTACTTCCTTATATTCTAGTTTCTTTAAAAACAAATTTGGTATTTATGTTTGTACATTAAAAAAAATCCAGTTGTTTCTCTTCTTGTATCTTTGGGTGAATTGGTAATTGGTACATGTGAAGATAAGTTTTAACAAATTAATTTAAAGATTGTTCTGATATATACTTGTCTTATATCCAAAACTGCATGATCTGGAAAGTTTTTCAATGGCTTTTGGTTTATAACTTTTATGTTCCATTTCTAAGCCTTTAATAAAAAATTCAGTTTATTCATTGCAGTAAGAGAAGGCTGCTCCGCCCATTCAAGTATTGCGTAACTGATGGGACTCTAACAAAGTGCACAGTACACATTTTTTTTAAATATATTTTCACTTCATCTTAGTTTTGGCCCTCATAAGCTCATTCGCTCTATTCTTTTTTATTCAACAGTGTCTTTGGTCTGTGCTGTTCAGTCATATGTAAGATATTTGCAGGCACTTATTTGAAAGAAATCCAAAACTCAGTCCATTGCCTCTTCTTTGCGAATTTTTTAAACACATATATAATATTGGTTCTGTGACGGATTTGTATGTTGGATACTCGTTATCTCAGAGATATTTCAAATGTAGCCATTTACATCACTCATCTGTCAAAAAAATCTAAATATAAGTATCTATATATTTACTCTTTGTACTGTAGCGAAGTAGGACATATCCTAATTTGTTCTGTTCTCTATTCAACATTAAGTAATATATTGCCTCTATCCTTAAGTCTGTTTCGTCATCAGATATTAAATTTTGAATCAAGGAGATGATAAAATCACACAAATTGCGATTTTTTTGACATTATTCGTCAACAGTTGCGTATTAAGTTTTATTGTAAAAATGAATAAATACTTATTTTTGTTGTAAATGGCTTACATGAGTCAGCACGCTTGATGTGCTATCTAATATATGCAGAGGAGATGATGATTGATCGAGTATTGCCATGCATGTATTTTACATCGCCATTACCTTTGATGTTTTTTGTAAGCAGTCTGCTAACAAAACGAATACTAGTCGCTATAAAAAGACCGCGAATTGGTACATATAACATGGTTTTCAGTGAATTTTGAAATAACAATAATTAAATACCCATAAATTTAAATAAATAATAATAAAAATCGTATTTTTATATTGCCGTACATACATTTAATATATAGCACACATTTTTAATAAGACATGTGCATTTCTAGATATGTTTACATTACAATGATAAAAGAACTATACGAGACTTCGAGTAAAGTTGGTCTTAATATGTACATAAGTAAACAAAAATTTTGAGTTGAGAGATTTGCTCGTCCGAGGTTCGCACCCTACTTCCAGCCTTGTAATTTCGTTTTTTAAGCCGTGAATTTGAACGAAATTACGGAAGTTAAAGGAAGTTATGGACAAACAGAGGACAACGAAATTATTATGTTTGATAATTTTATGCACCACCTATTGCAATATTATTGACATTAAATAAACAATAGTTTGGAATCAAACTTATAAACTAATTTATTAAAATACTAACTGCATCTTGCAGTTGAAATTTGATAGCAATTCTCAATAGTTTACAAGCCACTCAAAAATAATTATATTTGCTCCGTGTTTTTAATGTCTGTACAAAGCACTTTCTTAAGACGATTTAAAAAATAGGGAACTCTAATCATTTCATGGAAACTTGTGCAACGTTGACTACTTAAAAGCAATAAAAGGACAACTGTCATTGTACCCATTTAATAGAAAACTTTCCTAAAAAGAAAATTTTGTACAATAGTTTGCACATAACTAGAAATATTTTTTTCATCTTAGTAGACAAACATTATTTCTTCTGAAAATATAACGGGGCACTTCAAAATCTCTACTAAGCTGCGTACAAGTTGTGATTTTTATTCGCATGGCTAAGTTCACGATCCAGCGAAAACATCCAAAATTATTTCTAAAATCTCCCGGGGAGGATAATGCAATTTCACACGATATAAATGTTATATAGATTTAAGTTAAACAACTCCCATCAGCTTTTGGAGGTACACAACACCCTTGGCCACTCCTCAACAACAGCACCGTTAATAACCCAATTTCTAATGCAGCTCGCCCAATCAGCGAGGAATAATATTCGTCAGTTTGATCGTGGTTAGTCCGCAGAAAAAATATTCTATGTAAACAGATGTTTTCAGCTTCGCGCTTAAAATCACAATTTGAATTTCGAGGCTGGACCATGCTGGAAACCAAAACGTAATCAAGTCGTCGCTAGCTGTGATAGTGTTGAGTAATCAAAATATGACTTTTTTCAAAATTTTATAAATAAAGTACGTCCCTGTTTCGTGCTTAGCCGTATCCCAATTCTAATTTATGGAATATGTTTATTTTTTATTTTTTATTAGGTAGGTACTTATTAACGCCCTTTACAAAAAATAGAGCAATGTAATACATGTTAATTTTAAAATAGGTATAAACAAACGTAAATAAAAAAACAAAACAACGCATGTGAATTTGCCGCACATATTTTCTTTTTCAGGAATCGTATTTCTTGACTACTGAATTTGGTGATTAGTTTAACTTACAAATTTTTTGGAAATCAAATTCGTTATTTGAATAATTATTTTATTATGAGATGCAGAAATTCAATTCACTGAATAATTACTGTAACACCGTTTTGAGATATTGATGTATTTTGTCGAAATTCTAAATATATTTATGGTAAGCGATAGCACCTACTATAGCTAGATCGCATTCGAAATAATGTACACAAATAATATGTGTGTTGTTACGTTGCAAAAAATGAACACAAAATAAGTTTTTCTAGTAAGTAAGTAACCTTTTTAAACAAAAAAATATTCATTTAGAATATCATATTGTGGCTTGTAATACGGGCTTGCCAGGCAACTTTCCCCCGCTTTCTTCTTACCGGACAAAGCTAGGGAATGGTCTTTTGATTGTGGTCGACCTATAATCATGTTAAAAACATCTATTGTTTTATATTATATCTAATCTTCTAACTAGCTTAGTGATAGAAGTTTTTAAAGCATTGCGACTTATTCTTATAGATTCGTAGGAACCTCCACTTCTACCAACCCTCCATAGAGTTTGTGTAATAATCAATGCCAACTATTAGGAATTTTTCGACGTTGCACTCTAGAACTCTGAAAAGTATGCTCATCCCATTCCCCCGTGCATTATTTGCTTACCTTAACTAAATTATTCGTTAAAACTAGTACCTCACCAAACATTAACTTTTAAACCAAATCTAACTCAAAAACCAAGTAAAATAAAGTAATTTACTCAAATCATTTAGCTTTAAATTATAAAGAACCTAAAAAAATGTTAGAATATTTATAAGTTCACTCTCGCTGTTCATTTGAGATCTTTAATTATTGTAATATAAACCAGTTGTAAATTTCACAGTTTATATAACACGTTAGATAAGATTAGATATTTTTAGAATAAGAATGGTTGCTCACTGGAGTGCAAATGAATATGTTTTCCCATCTGAAAGGATATTGTCTGGATTACTTGATATAAAATGATTATCTATAAAAGGGTAAATCTAAACAATAAATCAAACTTATTTCTGGATCAGTTTATATTTTCGACAATAACCCGAAAGATTTTATTATACGAAAAAATCCAGCAATAGAATTTGTGTTATTAGATAAGTATTATTTTATTGTAAGAACTTAATTTATACCAACTTTTATTTTAATCTCAAAATAAATTCAAACATAGGGGTATCCGTAATCAAAGGTTTTCATGGGACGTCGTCCCAAAATTGTCCCAGAAAAATTGTCGGTTTTTACGGATATCTCGTGTACACCGAATTCAGTAAATCTAAGAAAATCGATTCTGTATATTTGGATCAAAGTCATCAAAATCCTTCATTCAGGTAGTCAATCAAATATGTAATAAATCGTTATTGTGAGGACAAAAATACATTAAATAATGTCAATTCAAGATCATTTTAAAAACATAAGCGATGACGTTCGTGCTTTTGATTTATTTGATTTATGAATTCTTTTTTTTACGCTTCAACAGGTCAGGAGGCCCAATTACAGAAGCGAAATACATCACGAAATACCCAAGATTGAGTAAATCACACAGATTAAATTGTGATCTCACCGTAAATCGAACTCAGAACCCTCTGTGTGAGAAGCCAGTGTCATATCCACTGCACTACGAGGGCTGCCGCCGATAATTAATTATTATCCTTAATAATTATCCGTAATATTTACGTTGTGTCTGTATGACTCTCCGCAACTTCCTGTAACGTGCGTATTTGTGTTCAAATTCATTTCTAAAAACTAAAAAAAACTAAAATTTAAACTAGAACCTCCTAGCGACGTTGCTACCACCGCCTCTCCGTGGAGCAAAGACACGAACCATTTCCTGTTCCGTGATTTTTCACGGGTGTATGTACGGCTAGTGCTTTTATAAATCTGCAAAATTAACAATACTATACCTACATAATACGGCAGGTATGTCGTTTTAAATTATATAAAAATAAACAATTAACTACAAACTGGTTGAGTTATTTTGTACATTTTACAGTCTTGATTGGAGCAGTCCGTCTCATCATCAGGTTGAGTTATAATTACAAAGATGATGCGAGGGACTGCTCTTCTCGAAACTATTGCAGTACCAAAATAACTCAACGTGTATGTAATACGAAATTTAATTACGTGTAAAATAATACACTACAACTAACTTTTATAATAATATCGAACTCATAAACAACCACCGAATTACAAAAAAAATTTTTACACAGCGTGTAAAATTTCCTGAAAACATTTTTTTGAGAATTCAAGATTTAGAAATACGGCCACGTTTAACTGGAGGTGTAAAAAAGTTTTTAATTTTAAATCCTTTTAGAGGTAGCTCACCCCTATTGTGCCTTCACTCCACCGTGCACGTAGCGTATCGCCCAGCCCCGCTTTCAACAAATTCCGACAGCATGCCATTTATAAGCACCGCGATTTATATTTTGCAATTTTAAACATCTCGCTCCATGCGCTGCATTCACAGGCAAGCATTTGAATTAATCATTTTTTTTCAATTAATTCTTTTTTTTACATCAGTTATTAATTTATTGCAAAAAGAAACTTTTGCTTACGAATGATTTTTGCATGAATAATACGGTAAACACGTTTATAATCGGTTAAATTGATAACTTAACTATACTGATTTATACAAGTTTTCTGTTTTCTGAAATGTCATGATTTTATTTATAATTTTTTAAAGAGTTAAGGTTGTTATTATGGTCGTTAGACATATTTAACTGTAATTTCGGATATTTCATACGCACTGTATGTATTACCGAGAAGCGAAAATTTAATATTAGGTCCTTACATATGAAATTGACGTTTTACCGTACTGGCAAATTTGATCTCAAATATCTTCTCTTTGGTTAGGAATTCCAAATCCAAATTTTTACAGCTATTTACTCATGTATTTGTGTTTTGAAAATTATAATTCATTTGTTTTTTCCTCAATTGTTTTTTTCTTTGCGAGACTCAGTTTACAAAATGAAAAACTTGAAATATCGCGTTATTTACGAGTACGAGTTCCACCGTGGCACCAGTGCTGCAGAAACGGCTCGAAGGATTAATGATGTGTATGGTGACGGTGCCGCAAAAGAAAACACAGTGCGTTTTTGGTTTCAACGTTTTCGTTCTGGAAATTTCGACCTGCAGAACAAGCCCCGTGGACGGCCGGAAACCAAAGTTGATAATGAAGAATTGAAGGCTATTGTGGAAGCGGATCCATCGCAAACCACATCCGAGTTAGCTGCAGGCTGCGGTGTTAGTGATAAAACTGTTTTAATCCACTTGAAGCAAATTGTTAAGGTGAAAAAGCTTGAAAGGTGGGTACCTCACGAATTGAGTGAAGCAAATCAACAAACGCGAGTTACTTGTGAGCGTTTGGTGGACTAGTGCTGGTGTCGTTCACTACAGCTTTCTTAAATCTGGCCAGACGATTACGGCAGATGTCTATTGTCAGCAACTGCAAACCATGATGGAAAAGCTAGCTGCTAAACAACCGAGGCTGGTTAATCGCTCTAGGCCACAGCTGCTTCATGACAACGCTAGACCACACACTGCACAACAGACGGCTACCAAATTAGAGGAGCTTCAATTGGAATGTCTAAGACATCCACCGTACTCTCCGGACCTTGCCCCAACAGATTACCATTTTTTTCGAAATTTGGATAACTTCTTGCAAAGGAAAAAATTCACCTCCGATGGGGCAGTCCAAACCGCCTTCAAAGATTTTATTGATTCCCTTCCGAATGGTTTTTTTAGTAAAGGGATCGATGAACTACCTATGAGATGGCAAAAGTCCATAGATAGCAATGGTACATACTTTGATTAAATAAATATATTATAATAAAAAAAAATCGACTTTATGTTCCTCCCATACTAAACGTCAATTTCATATGTAAGGACCTAATAGAAATGACAGTTACAAACTATCAAGTATTTGGCGCCCTGTTCTAACGACACGGATTCAACCCTTGAGAGAAGTAAAATCAGTAAAATCCGCCGACGTAACTAGTACATATTGCATACTGGTTTTCGTAGAAGAAGAGAAGATCGTCCTCCTGATGACGTTGGATAAGTATCCAACGAAACGTCGAGATTCGCTTCTCGGTAATACATACGGTGCGTATAAAATATCCGAAATTACAGTTAAATATTTAAAACTTTTCTAAAACGCGTGATCAGTTACAGATGCGATATAAATCATTGCAATGGCCATGGTATTATTGGCTTTAATGGAAAGGTAATATTATGCCATTAGTGCTTAAATACGATTGCGGTACCACGATTGTTAACACAATGGCACGTGATAGACGTGCCATGATCATATTAACCAGATACTAGAGTATAGTCCTGTTAGGAGCCTCGACAATGTCGAGCTTGTATGCGATGATGTATGAATTTGGATGAAGTGGAAGTTGTGTGCCAGGACAGAAGAATTTGGCGCTCTATCCTTGCTACCCCCGCGGAGAAACAGCGCGATAGTATTAAGTAAGTAAGATATTGCATATTTAACTTTTCGCAGAATACAATAACATAAATAAAAATAAAAACCATATTTATTAATGTTTTAAATAATTTAATCTTCTATTCTCGTAATTACGTTTAGTATTTAGGGCTCAGGTAAAAGCAAGTGTGGATTTTTGATTGACATCAATTTATTGGAAACGGCGCCGTAAAGTTAAAATCTTCGAAGCTAAAAGGCTGTATACAATAGCGGGCCATAAAATCACGCGCATCAGCGTTCATCCTTGTGATACAGTGTATTATAGAATTTCTGGTGGAAATTGACGGTGAATTAATATCTCACTGCTACTGTGACACACAAAGCCAACAGAAAGGAAAAAACCGCCTCATCACTTAGCGACATCGTGCGAAGATTTAGTCTGTGCACAGAACCATTAGGATAACTCTGTTTTTGACAGTTCGTTTTCATTGTTTTCTACTGTCACCATATATATCAACACATTCTGGAACATATCAAAGAAGTTTTAATTCTGAATTAAATGTCAAGAAGGCAATTTTTTATGTTTTTTGCGTTTGTCGTGCTTCAAAGGCTATTGAGCACTGAATTGACCATTGGTGATACTTTCATCATAGTTGTCTGATAGAATCTAGCAATAGTTAACATAGAATAAAAAAAAAACAACATTAAGGAGAAATACTTGAAACTAGACACTTGTGAATAAATTTCTAATTATAAAATATACTTTTGTAAACTATGCCTGTCTCAAAACAAGACCCTTCTATTGAAACAGACACAGTACAACTCAAATTGCATAGTATGTGATTAAGAAATAAATAAAAAAACACTAATTCAAATCATTTAAACTATTATAGTTTTCGTAACACAAACCGGTATCAGAACCACTGTTCCTTCTTCAGGATAAACTATGAACGAAACATTAAAAAATATGAACAATTATATTTTTTGGCAACTTATTTTTGTGTATTTTTGTGTTTTTGTATCTGCCGTACGACATTATTTTCAATGTTCAACTTATTACATTGTCCATTTTAAATGTTTTTTTTAAAATTATTTATATTTAAATGTGTGTTTCATTTTATAATATATAAAATTACGTGCTGTAGACACTGTTAAACATACAACTGAACACGGATTTAATTTTGATAGCCTTTGTTCTGCAAGCTTTACCTATGCCAGTTAAACAAAAGATTCTTCCAATTGTCCGACAACATTATTCGTCAAAGTCACAGCCATGAAAATGAGATATTTCTAAATATAACTATAGACTAAAGACGACTAAAATAGATGAGAACCACTACAATGGATAGATTCGTTGTATCTGGCTGAAAAGACTCTGGACTGAGAGTGTGTGTCATGCGTTTGCAGTGCATTTCGAGCCGTGTCTCATCTGATTCTTAAAATGATATATTAATTCTGCATGGGGCAAATGAGACCTGTTACATGTTAAAGCATTGGTCGGTAACCTTTTTAAAGGCAGAGACACTTGACCATAATTTGCGGAGAACCAAAATCTAGGAGTCGGAAAACAAACAACACAACTTTTATTAAAAATTGAACACATTGCCCAACAGTTAAAAAAAACAAGACAAAAAAGAAGTATGTTTGGTAGGTACAAGGTTTAAATAAATAAAAATTCGCTTCAACTGGCCAGGATCCCAATTTCAGAAGCAAAATACATCAAAAAACACCCAGCCTTGAGTATATTACATAGATTTTAATTGTAAACTCACCGGGAATCGAACCCGGAACCCTCGGTGTGGGAAGCCAGATTAAGTATTTTATGTCAAGCGCAGATGATATAAAATGTATTGTATATCATGTGCGCTTGTTTTGCGTTACTAGTATTGGAAGTGTGCATTGGTTGAACACTTTTCGTTTTAGATACGATGAAAAATTACTTTTGAGTATCATATTAGGCGCCCAGCTTTATTCTGCGAACAATTTGTTCCGATATGGCTTCTGGTCCGATATGGAAATTTATTGTCCTAGTTAGGCATAATTATATCATAATAGATAGCACTCTATTATTTTGTAAATAATTATTGTATTATTATAATTATTTTAAATTTAATAATTTTAATAAAATACCTTACTTAATGATAAAAAATATTTTTTTTAGTTATTATCGATTATATCTCACCACTTATTCAGAGCAGTCAATTTAATATAACCAATATCAATTAAATAACTTGACCCAATAACATGTAAAAATATTGGTGTGATTGTTGTCAACTTGTGTAGACATTAATTGTTATTAATTAAGTATTCAGCTTGGATAATTTTATAGTGTTCTGCAAAAAAAAATTCTTATATAATTTAATATACACTCCGTGTTACCAGGGTGAATTTAGTTTGTGGGTATACGATGCGTATACGTGGAGAAATTAATGTCAACATATTTATTATATTTATCTGATTATAAAGCTTGAAAAGATTATTAAGGAAATATTGTGTCGAAATGAGTTCCATAAACGGTTTCCGTGAAATTTGACTTCTTTTTGATAAAAAGGTTATTTTATACTTTTTTTGTTTTTTGATGGTTTTCTGTAAAACTAAAAGATGGCCATTTTTTAAAGACTCTTCACCTTAAACAAGTTTTAAAATTATTTTTTCAGAAAATAAAAATTCTACTTTGGAATATTGTATAGGCCCGCCCGAAAGTTGGTATACAGTACAGTTTATTTGAATTTTGTAAAAAAAAATATATTTGTTTAATACATTTTGAATCATCTGATAATATTGTAATTTATTTATTTATTTATTTATTAATTAATTAGTAATATTGACTTAATTTATTTTTTGGTAGTAGCACAACACAGAACTAGGACAAACTTCACTCTTCCAAAAAATTAGGAGACTTTCTCATTGCGTGCAATCACGGACTTTCTTAATAACACCCTCCCACAGAAATAGAGTGGACAATGTGGCAACATTGAACGACCGTCAAGTTCACCAAGTTCATGTATTAAGTTTTTGTATGCTCCAGACAGTGGATGAATTAAAATAGTTCATTTCGAAAGCTTTTATGGACATTGATATGGACCGAAATTTGTATTGTACTATTCCCCCTATTATCAGTATGAATATGTCTCGAACACGTTTATTTATTTTTCATTATTTATTTATTTATATGTTGTATGAGTAACCACATGATTTATATTAAAACTTTATAATTTATTATAATGACACAATGTATAAAAAAGTTGGTAGACCAATTATAAAAATCCACGCCATAACATAAAATATTAAAGTCAAAGCAAAACAGAAAAGAACAATAAAAATCAAATAGAGAAAGTAATAGATAGAACGAAGTAATCAAAGTGGTATAAGAAAAAAAGTAATGGAAAAGATAAACCATAGCACGTAGAGATACCTTTAGGTATAAAGAAGAAATATACATTTATATTTTTAATATTAGCAAAAATCATATTTCTATATATATTTCTTTTGACTGTTTATTTAGTTTTATACAAGTGTTGTATGGGCTAGTACATGATTTACATTCAAAATTATTATAATACATAATCTACAGTAATTTAAAGTTTTTTATTATAAACTTTTCGCACTCCAGTTTAGACTTCTTTATATTTACTGTGTTTTGTATAGTTATCGATAGTCTATCGAATATTTTAAGTTTTTGTAAGAATTAGTATATTAGACAATTTTGTAAAGCATTTTCTTTTTTTTATGAAGTCTTATACTGTCGACACCACTTATATTTTACGAATGAAAATCCTTATTTTGTTTCATCCTGGTCTGATTTTAAATATTTGTACCAAAACGCTATATTTTATTCTTTGATTTACTGATTCAAATTTTAAGTCATTCAACATTTTTGTTATTTTTATCCTTCTGTTACATTTCCATATTATTATACATGTACAAAAATATAACAAGAATCGCGTCTAAACTACAATGTAAGAAATTTGGCGTAATTCTTGATTCCAAACATTTATTTGATTAACATATTTAAGTGATTATACCTAAATCATATGAAATGCTTGGGTTTAACTTTAAGATAAGTAAAATGTTATTATAATATTTTACTTATCTTAAAATAATGTCCAACATCTTATACAAAAGATTGCTCCCAATGTCTGAGGAAATCATTGGCAACTACCAATGCGGCTTCAGGCCAGGCAACTCATGCATTGATCAAATTTTCTCCTTGAGACAGATCTTAGAAAAAACGTTAGAATACAATGTCGAAACTCATCATCTCTTTGTAGACTTCAAGGCCGCGTATGATAGCACAAATAGGAATGCATTGTACAATGCAATGAGTGAGTTTGGAATACCGCGTAAGCTGATCAATGTGGTGAAACTAACAATGTCCCCAGTAACTTGTAGAGTCAGGGTTGGCAGTGATCTGCCCGACCCCTTTGAAGCGCTCCACGGGGTGAGACAAGGGGATGGATTGGCCTGTCTCTTATTCAACATAGCCTTAGAAAAAGTTATTCGTGACTCAGGAATTGAGATAAGAGCAACGATATTTGACAACTCTGTGCAACTATTACCTTACGCTGAATATATCGACAAAATTGCGAAAACTCCCGATGCTTTATGTAGTGCCTTCATAAATCTTGAAAGTTCTGTCAAAAACATGGGTCTCATATCAAACCAGCAGAAGACAAAATACATAGCCGTAGGATGCATCCAACAAATTCCAACTCTCTCGTGTGGAAGTCAAAATTTTGAAACGGTACCAAGATTTACATACCTAGGATCCCTGATAACAAGCAACAATAATACTACAGAGGAGATCCAGAAGCGCATAGTGAGCGCAAATCGCTGTGTTTTCCGCCTACAAAAGCAGATAAAATCCAGACTGCTGTCCAGAAACACCAAGATATTAGTGTACAAAACGCTTATTAGGCCAGTGCTCACGTACGCAGCTGAGACATGGGTACTAAGAGGAATGAACGAGCACTGGACGTTTTTGAAAGGAAAATTTTGAGGCGTATCTTCGGACCGGTTCTAGAAAATGGACTTACAACAATGAGCTCTATACTCTATTTAAGGAGCCAAACGTCAAAAATTTATAAAAGTGGGAAGACTTCGGTGGCTTGGTCATGTGGAGAGAATGTCCCAGCATTAAGCACCAAAGTCCCAGCTGAACTCAAGACCGATAGGGCGAAGGAGCTTAGGAAGGCCAAAATTAAGATGGACTGAGAACGTCCTCAAAGATATCTCTGCCTTAGAGCTTCGAAACTGGAGAGAGCTGGCAGTAGACCGAGATGAGTGGAGGAAAATTATTGAGGAGGCCAAGACCCACCAAGGGTTGTGGTGCCAGGAATGATGATGATGAAAATATTATTATTTGCCTATCATTCTCAAAATATTATATTTCTCATTAGTCGGAAGAACACTGGAGTACCTCTTATGTATGCCTCGCCCGCTTATAACCCACAGTATAGTACCTACGCACACCCCCACAGGCTAGAGGGCATCCAGAATAAAGTATTAAATCAACTTGATCGCAAGTATAACAATACAACCGCTAATACTCCTCCAACTTTACAAAAACGTCGAACGACTACCGATGTACTATTGGTTTACAATATATTGCACAATAATATCGACTGTCTTCAATTACTGTCAGCGATAAACTTTAATACTTCTGTTGTTTAAGGCAAATATATAGCACATAATTATAAAACTAAGTCTTTTCCACGTAAATTATTTCCGTGGATTTACTCATTCTCCACTTTTCTCTTTTCCACACAAGTAATCCCAATTATAATAATGTCGTTTTCTGTCCGTACATCCGTCGTAACGTCGCGTAACGTAAGTAACTTCTTTATAGTATGAAAACGCTTAGGTCCAACAATGTCAGTTCGTGATACGTCGAGAATTTTTGACTGATTTCTCCATGCTTTCAGCGATTATGGTTTCTTCGAGAATAGTTCAACAAATTCTGAACTCATGTAGAGTGTTCGAAAGACTTAGATAATGTGTAGTTACTATACATGATACTATATAGATAAAATGCAAATATAGATGCAAAAAATATATATGTATACAGAGTTATTTGTAAAACATTAATAACCTCGCAGGACTATATTTCTGCCTTTATTATGATTCAAAAATGTTCGAGCAACCATGACCTAATATCAATAGTCATGGAGATATGCGGCATCAAAGTTTGCAGTTTTTTTTTCAATATATCTTATTCATATTTTACAAAATGTTTAACTATCATTACAGTAACTTATATCGGTTACATAAAAATTCGTTTGTTTTAATACAAGTTAAATAAAATGATAAAAAGACTGCAGTAATTCCAATTGGAGTGTTTTCCAATTGGAACTAGAAGATTTTTATCATTTTATTTGACTTGTATTAAACGGAATAAATTTTTCATATTAGATATAAGTTACTGTAATGATAGTGCAAAAAATAAGTCAGAAATATTGAGAAAAAAAATGCAGACTTTGATGTCGCATATCTCCTTAACTATTGATATTGGGTCATGTTTGCTAGAATTTTTTCGCCTCACAATCAAGGCAATAATATAATCCTGCTAATAATATAATTCATATTCATATTCTCATATTCATTCTTTTGGGCCAACTTGTATATTGTGCCGCGTATAATGATTCTTAACAATAAAACAGCGAGGAATATGCCGCGCGTCGAGTTAACATAATAGTCTTCTGGGAGAGAAGGCATTGTTTTTTGTTGTCCTTTTAGCATTCTAATTATCTGATTAAATTTAATAAACTTCTTCATTTTTCTCGCCGGCTTCCTTCTCAATTTTTCCCGGGTTTCTCGATTGCTCCCGTCTCCTGGAACCTTCTGGAATCGTGTATATACATAATTGACTTAATTTTCCATTTTACAGCCCGACATAACAAAGGATACACTCGCCTAAATATTCGGGATCGTAAAACCTAAGCTGGAACTAAGGTTTATTAAAACCTTCATTGTATACCTTTAGTGACTTGGCCGTAAATTCTCTCCGAACTGGCCGTAACCATTTAGCTATTCGAGTGTAAGTGCTTCTGCAGTCGCGTTAAACGAACGAAGCGGTTTAATTGAATACACTTACATGATCTTATGTTTATGTGATGAAGTTGGCAAAATACCAAATTGTTGATATCAATTCTATGCATTATCACACATATGAAAACAAAAATACACTTAAATATATTTTTCTATGTAGGTATGTTCTAAGAACACAGTTACTGGATTTTGTGGGTATGTTTCTATGTAGGCATGTTCTAAGAACACAGTGGACTATTAATTAATTAAGATAAATTATAGGAGTCTCTCAGAGACGAAGCTATGGATATGGAAAAAATATTTTATATACGATGACCCAGGGATTACAACCTGTATAAGCTGGCTTAAGTGATCACGCTACACGAAGCAACGTTCACCAATTCCATCGTAAAAATATCCACACATTATCAAATTTTGAAAGTTATATATATATATGTTCAAATCTGAGAATCTTTATTGTATATGAATGGACTATACTCTAGAGACATTTTATTTTTAAAGTCTATACTACAGAGACTGTAGTATTTTCTTATGAGCTATATATAGTATACATGAGTTTTTCGCAGCTGGTGAAGATAAAATAGTAAGACCTTCACATACGTTTCTCATATTCATAATTTAGTTAAAATATATTGTTTTATGTATATAAATAAAAATGTAAGTGTTCATTTTTACAAAATCGATAATCTCGTAAAGTTATTCACCGATTGCTTTGAAATTTTGGCACAACATTGCATCCGATAACAAAGGTGTTTAAGTATACCTAATTTGTTTACATAAACTTACTATTTATTTAAATCAATAAAAATATAAATTTTCGATTGTCCAAAATCATAAATTTCATAAAGTTCTTAATGACACAATGTTGCATTCGAATTCTTAGAAATTATTTGAAAAAAAGGCGCAGGTACCTACCCTTTCAATATTGAAAAATATTTAAATAAAAAAAATCAAATTCAAATTTTTTGATACCATTTGGTTATCTTTGCTAAAATAAAACGTTTGAACCGATGAGAAAGCGCAACCAATCGTATAAACTATAAATCTACACCGTTTGTCCAATTCGATTCAAATTTGGCATACTTATGCTTTAAGATATTTCCCCCCTCCCATTCTATCTCTTCCCCTCCCTCTGATATATTTTCAATGCAAATCTGTACCATTCGACCGATCGGACTCAAAATCTGGAAACTTATTCTTTAAGACCCAGCGGGTAACGTAGGCGACATTTCCCCCCCCACCACTTTTGCCCCTCCCCACCCCCTATATTTACAATGCAAGTCTGTACCATTCGAGTGATCAGACTCAAAATTTGGACACTTATTCTTTAGGACCCGGCGAGTAACATAGGCGACATTTCCCGCCTCCACTTTTACCCCTTTTCCTCCCCCAAATATAATTAAAATGCGAATCTGTACCATTCGACTGATCGGACTCAAAATTTGGAAACTTCTTCTTAAGGACCCGGCGGGTAACATAGGCGACTTTAACCCCTCCACTTATACCCCTTCCCCTCCACCTAATATATTTACAATGCAAATCTGTACCGTTCAACCGATCGGACTCTAAATTTGGAAACTTCTTCTTTAAGACCCGGCGGGTAACACAGTCTTCATATCCCGCCTCCACTCTTACCCCTTCTCCTCCCTCTGATATAATTAAAATGCAAGTCTTTACCATTCGAGTAATCAGATTCAAAATTTGGACACTTATTATTAAATATTATTAAAATTTGCAAACATATTCTTTAGGACCTAGCAAGTAACGAAGGCGACTTTCCCTCTCCCCTGTTATATTTTCTGTACAAATCTACACCGTATGGCCGATCTAACCCAGATTTTGCATTCTTATTCTTCAAGACCCGGCGAGTAATAAAAACAACATTCCTCCCTCCCTTCTTACCTTTCCCACACACTGGTTATATTTTTGTACATACCTACAACATTTGCCGATCTGATCCAAATTTTGGATTCTTATTCTTTAGTTTACGGCGGAATACATGGGTCACAATTCCTTCCTGGACATCCCATCCATCCCAGCCTAGATCCTTTTTTATTGGAAACTTTGCGAAACAACTTTTGTGTTCCCCTACAAACTTATTTTTAACTAACTTCTTAACCCGAGCAACGCCGGGTTCGAACAGCTATCAATATTTAAAAATAAAAATATTCGTTTGTTCAAAATCTTCAATCTCCGAAATTTCTTCACGGATTGACTTTGACACAATGCTGCATTCGAATACGCGCATATTTTTATATACCTACTACGTTTTTATATATCTACTATTATACTGATGTCACATTTGTGACAGGTAAAAACATGCTTTTTTGAAAAGCAGCAAAATTAAATACCCACAATCATTGTAAAATTAAACTTATTAGAAACGTGTGCTTTCCCTTTTCCTTCTTTTCCATTTAACAAAATGCGCCACAGCAACGCGTGGCCGGGTACAGCTAGTATTTTATAAAAAAGATTTTCGATAACACCTGATGATGTTGAATGCGTTTTATTCTTTCATTTTATTTGCTTATTTTAAAATAATCATCATTCACTGATTTTAAAATTATGTTTCTAAGTAGTTTTATTTTTGTAAAAAAAAAAAAAAAACAATATATTTTTGCTTATTTTTAAATATTTATCGTTTTCTTCTTTTGGAATTATATTTTAGAAGTATTTTGAAGTTTTATTATACAAAACAAATATTTTGAAGTTTAATTTCAAAACGCTTCAGGTGTAATTTACTCATTTAATTTTGATCATTATTCCAGATATTAGATACTTGTTGTAGATACTTTGTAGAAGCAGAACCTCAATACACTCTAGTTAAAATATAATACATGGTACTCAAAAATACTTACATAATTTGTAAGTAACAATACAATTGTATAATTATTTAAGTGTTTGAACACAAATACAAACAACTAACTGAATAATATTCAGCTATATTTGAATTTCAAATAAACATGGGCTATCAAACTCTATAACAAATAAAACTTTTGGAGCATTCGAGTCCTGTAATTTAAAGGGTTATTTTCTCCACTTTCGGTAGATTACAGATAAGAAGTACCCAAATTGTTACACAAACATAAAATTAAGGTAACTATTCAAATCAAACTATATTTCATTTATTTTGTTTTCATTTATTTTGTGCATAAAATAATTTAAACATGTGTAAATGATTAATACCAACAATACGAAATGGTCTGATTAATTTTGAATGTAGGATATCAGTATCATATCATTATCTGATATAACTGGACTGCACCTAATTATTTTGAAAATAACAGGCATTTTGATTATTTGTGAAATATGGAGAAGAAATAATATATTAATGATTATAAATTAACAATGATAATTGATATGATACCATCACTGTAAAAAAAATATTGACGGGCTATTTATTTCTTTTGTCTATATAATTTTGATTGTCAAATGTTCATCGATAGATTGATAAATGTCCGTCGATAAGCAAACCCATTTGTATTTATTTTATTTTATTATATTAACGTACATATAATAAAACATTTAGAAATACAGATAATTCATAAGGTTCATGAAAAGCGTTTACATAACTACCCAACTCGGTAGGTACGTCTATTTTAATTTTAAAAAGTATGAAATATTAACCGAGTTATATATCGAACAGTGTTCTTTTCTCGAATATTTTTTAAAAAAAAACAAAGAAGGCAATGACGATGATGATGATATAGCATACCCGTTGCTTCTTAAATTGATAACTAAAGAAAATAAAATGTATAAAAATAAAAGTAACAAATAATACCAAAGGTTGATTGGTTTTTTATTCCTTTTCCGCGTTCCTGCAAACTTTGGCGGCCTTTTCTCTCATACATTTAGAAGGTAGATGAGATAAAGACTGCAAAGTTTAGTGGTAATTTGTTATAATATCTTGGTCTTCAAATTCCTACAAACTTTTTACACAGCACCATAAAAGATAAAATATATCAAATACTCCTTAACAAAGAAAAATAAGCTCATAGGCGCGTGACTGATGGAAGAAGATTGATATTAATGAAGAAAAAATCTCAATATCATTTTTTTAAATGCAATTTGATTGGATAGAATAAATATTGAGCTACCTGAATCCAGTGGTGGCCATATTGATAGTACATAATATAACGTATAAAGCACAAAAATACTTGAAAAATAAACAAATAATTTTAACAAATACTAAGCACTTACAAACACATATATAAGTAATTAGGTTCTTTTTCTTCAATTTCTTCTTCAATACAGAAGCGAAATACATCACAAAACACCCAGGCTTTAGTAAATCACATAGATTAATTGTGACCTCACTTGGAATCGAACCCGGAACCCTCGGTGTGAGAAGCCAGTGTCACGCTCACTGGGCTACGAGGTTAATTAGTTAGGCATGTTGTTTAAATCATAACTGAGTTACAAAAACTCTTACATGATACTTTTTTTTCTTACAATATTTTTATATTTTGGTGCATAATTTTTTTTTTTTTATAAAAACATCAATATTCTTACTATTTTCAAATTAAGCTGAACGCTTGTGCTATGAAAATAGGACTAACTTGCTTATCTGAGATTCGAACCTGCGACCTGTTTATGTTTGTGTTTAAATTATTTTTGTGTTTGCCAGTCTTATTCTTAATTTTCGGTTTCGTTTCGATCGGGGAAAGAAATTTATGCAATATACAGATTATTTTTAATTGCATAAATAGTTTTTTCGAATTTACATGGTGGATATTCTGCCATATTTTGAAGAGACAACCGCTACTGCTTGCTCTGGCTTCTTTATGCAGAAGCCATTACGTTCTCGCTCCACTCGTCCGAGCCTTGATTCATCATCAGCGGTCAATCAGTCGTGGAATATCATATATCAGTCAGGGTTGCGATTACTGACGATTATTTTATAATTCATAATTTTAGTAACTTTAATCTATACCTATAAAACTCAATGTCTTTCTGTTTGTATGTCTGTTATTCTCTACACAAATCTACACCGTTTATCCGATTTTACTCAAATTTTGCATACTAATGACTTAGGACCCGGCGGGTAACAATAGTGAAATTTTCTCCTCCTCTTTTACCCCTTCCCCACCCTGATATATTTTCAATGCAAATCTGTACCGTTCAACCGATCGGACTCAAAATTTGCATCCATATTCCCGACGGAAAGAATAGGGCATATTTCTTCTCTAGACATTCTATCCATCCCAGCCGTGATTTAATGGTAATATTATTTTATTTAGAGACTGCAAATGGAACCTTTGTTTTCTTCCTCAACTTTATTTTCAACTTAATCCTTAACCCGTGCAACGCCGGGTGCGAATAGCTAGTCATTAAACATAACATACATTTTCGTTTCCACATTTAAGTCATTTTTAAGAGAAATATTCGAATAATAAAAAAATCATTTTTCCATTTGCATATTAAATACGTACTTCCAAAAAAGTTTTTGAAATGTTTAAATTTCAAAACAAAATTATTTTGAGATTCATGTCACGTCATGAATATTAAAATTACGGATTACGGTGTTTGAGAATATAAAAAAAAATCCTCTAATATAACTTTTGCTGTCACGAAAGTTTTGGCAGGTTACGATAAATGTTTAATGTACCTAGCTTGCAATACGTCCTTGGGCGGAAGTTTAAGCGATAATTTTTTTAATAATAAAATGTTTATCTTATTACGCGTTACGACTATAAACAGATGAACCTTTTCAGACTTATTGATATTGGTACATTGTCTTGTCATGGTATTGGTACATGAACATTTTAACTCGAAATTTTGACGGAAATCTTTCCAAGCAAAATTTATTATAACAAAACTATTCTGGAAACTTTGAGAACACCGGGATAAATACGCGACGGCATCGCGCTAAAAAGACCGAGTTGTTTTGACAGCGAAGCAAGACCATAGAAGGGAGACTAGCGAATACGGCGACCAGCGCAAATTATAAGCGGCCAGCGGAATAAATTAAGAGAAAGACAAAGACGTAATGTCTGAATACTACCAACCAGACGTCAAACAGCGATCAGTGTGTTAAGATACTGCATAATAAGTGTCCAAAAACGTGCAAATATTCTAGAAGATAAGTATAAAGTATACAACAGAAAAAATTTGTGAATTAATAAACAGCGCTCCAGATAAATGTGAGTCTAGTACTTTTATGCATTCAATAAAATATTAATTAATTTTAAGTGTTTTTGATGTTTATAACGTTAACTTTGTAGTTGGATATAATTATTAATTTTATTTAACTTAAAACTGTATAAACTTCGTAGAATATTTTATACATTTCAAGTGGTTTATACAAAGTTTTTGGGTAATGAAAATTAAAAACATCTTATTTTTATTTTATTATAGTGCCATCTCCTATCGGAGGTCGGCGATCATTCTAGCGATTGCGACTTTGCGACAACATGAATCTTTAGCCTTTTTTCATTTACTCTTTTCAATATTTTCTCATTCGTAACACTTTCCTTTAACCAACCGACCTTCCTTCAACATCACAGGTCAAATTTTTTTCTGTCAGATCATGGTCCACATATCACTTACATAATATGTAGTGTCGATTTCAAACAGATAATGTTTTTGGAATCCCTTAGAGGTAAAAAATTCTTGAACATTTTACTGCTACTAAAGGAGAAAACAAAAGCAGAGAAGTCGTAATTCATATACAATTTCTACTCGTAACTCGCTTTATCTATCTTGTTCTTCTTCTACAGCCTTCTTCTCTCCACTGCTGGATAAGTATAGGCCTCTTCTAACTTCTTCTCCGTCTCAACCTTTCCGCCACTAGGCGTCATCAGCAATCGATATTATGTCATCGATCCATCTCTTTGGTGGCCTTTCGACACTTCTTTAATTTTTCGAGGGCCTCCACTTCAAATTTTGGAAGGTTTTTTGGCATGTTGGATACCACACTTGCCAAACGGGTTGGTATATTTTACTTTAGCCGCCCTTGACATGGGGAACAGACACTGTTTGTAGCCACCCTCTCTGGATCACACGTTTCATACCTGTTGGTCCGCAAGAGGTATTTTGTTTCCCCCCTATCCTATATGTCTTCAAAGTATTCCCCTATCCGCCACCCGGGGACGCGTCTTTTAGCGGTCAAGCTCCGTTGAAGATATTCCTTTGTCTATAGAGCCACTTAATACAAAAGTCCGCTTTTATACTAGTAATTAAAATTAATTGACAGGTATTAAAATATTAATGATAATTTATGTATTTATTTACTTTATAACATAGGCCATCTATCTGCAAGTCTGCATTTAAGTTCAAAGGATAGAAACGCGTTATTCTGTTTCAGAAAACAGTGTCTGAATAATCTTTGTTTAAACCTAAAGGGCACAAGACTAATATCGTGCTCATACATTCCAATATTTTGTGTGAGAGGATTATCTTAGAATGAAAGACCGTCAGTTGGCTGATAATAAAATTTAATAAAGCATCTATATAAGAAACTGTCTCCTTTGTGCTAGTAGTGTGTTTGAAAAAAGTTTGTTGTTGGGCGAGTGTTATGTGCCATTTTTAATAAATTTACATTTTAAATCACACAATTTAAATCGCATGTGAAAAGTGCAAAAAGGATAGTATAGAATTAAGCATGAAGTAAAGAATTATTTTGTTTGCAGAATAGAATTAGCCATCCCGAACATTCCTTAAGAGGTCATGCCTAGTCAAGGGTTTAAAAAGTTTTTTAAACAAATGTACCTAAGTAATTAATTATTTAAAAAAATATTAATTGCATTTAAACGTATAGGTACTAACGCAATCATAATATAGAAACATACTTCAAGGATCTGTATACATTTTTTTTTTTAAGTAAATATTATTAAATGAATGAGATACAGCCGTTGTCCCTACTACCTACATACCTCTGAAAAAACGGTTTTTGCAGTGACCACTCCTGTTTTGATTCGGATCCAACCCGTCTATAATAACAGACTTTATGTTTTTGAATTTTAACTTTACATTAAGTTATTATAAATTATTTGTTATATTTTAATTAGTCAAAAAACAAAAAAGTGTATTGGGAAATCAATCTAAAATTTAAACTTTTATTATGTGTTTTATTATTTTAGTATTTGAAATCATATTTTGAAATAATGTTTTCATTTTATTTAATAATGAAAATGGAACGAAATTAGCTATTGAATTCTAGTTACGATTAAGAAAGGATATTCAAAATAAGTATTATTGATTTTGAATAGCCTTTTTAAAAAATTTGCCATGATTTGAAACAATTTGCTAAAAAATGATGATTGACACATTTTTGTTGATTAAAAAAAGTTTTTATATAAAACATTTTCTAGTGTAGAAAATACTCATAAAAAAACTTTTAAAATGCTCTATTCAATATTTAAATCATATTTCGTTCATCCCTGCGCTACTTTAGATGTATGTTATATCTTTGGCATTCGGAGGTAGTATTACTAAGGTTACCGATACGATCCAATATTGACATAAGAATTACTGACATTCTGTGCAGCGACTCATTCATTTACATTATTGTTATGCTTCTTAATCACAACACTATATATCGAACAATCATGATTGTGTAATGTCTATGTTTTGTTAGCTCAAGTGCGGATCTTATAAATTGTTTTGGTTTGCGAATCATGCGACTATCAGTCATTATCGTGCTAGTCTTCGTGTACGACATTGTTGTGATGTAATCCAGAATAATGAGATGTTCTGTCGATTTAAATCTGTTTTACAACAAGAGTAAATAAAAGTATAAGTATATGATATTGTTAAAAAAATTTGCAAATAAAAAATAGTATGTGAAAGAATAATTATTTTGCCTTCTACGAAGATGAGTTAAGGTTTTAAAGTGTTATTTGTTGAGTATAATAATATGTGTCTTAAAATATTGAAATTAAAGTGAAATTGATTGAATAAATGAATCTGTGTCTAAAAATATTAAAATAATAATTAATTTAATGTCTACATTACTGATTTTTAGGTAGTTTTATTTTGTGTTATAAGTGTAGTGTGTCCAAATAAATATGATTTTGTGCAGAATTTAGGAGACAAGGTAAGAATATTGAAAAATTTATAATTTTTTTCATTATTTTTGTAGTTGTATTCGCAGTACGATATATATATATATATATATAAGTTATGCAATATAAATATTATCATATAGTCATAATAGACACATACCTACTCCTTTTTAAATCAAAATTCTTTCTTGTGTTTAAAAGAAAGCCATTATACAACAGTATTCGGTTCAAAAATATTGTTTTACAAAAATTTATGTTGAGGAACGTTAATCAATGTTAACAAATGTTAATCAAATGATCATGATATTTAAAAAACTAAAACCACCCTTCAATAGTGATGGTAAATAAAGTAATACATTTGTTTATATACTACTTTTTTTTAAAAATCTAAACATAAAAGCAAAATATTATAATTTGTTTTGACATTTTAACCCAATACGTGCTAATATTATATGT
This sequence comes from Agrypnia vestita, assembly GCA_016648135.1. Taxonomy (NCBI): domain Eukaryota; kingdom Metazoa; phylum Arthropoda; class Insecta; order Trichoptera; family Phryganeidae; genus Agrypnia; species Agrypnia vestita. The sequence continues at coordinate 61,075 of JADDOH010003564.1, forward strand.
AGTAGTGGTAGCATTGATAGCAGACCTTAATGGTTTTATGTTGCTGCGCGATACGGACAGCTGCCGATGTATTATTATTTAATGTTACGCTATATGAAACAGGCGGGTGGACGGATTTATGGAAATTTTATAATACTTAAGATACCCTAAAGTGTAATGCATGCTTGTTGAAAGGTTTGTCAGACAGATCTGTGAGTAAGTTGCATTACATTTAACTTCTCAGACCATGAACGTGTACTAAACAAATAAGTTTTCTCAAGGTTTCTAAACCTTGCTTGTCACTTGAACAAACTGCTTATACACACGCATGTATATATTTATAAAAATTTATAATACATCTTACCTAGAGACAAATGTTGACTCATCAGTAAAGAAAAAAAACAAATGGAAATTTGAGTGGAGCGAAGTGTTTTTAAAACCAAAACCTTACTTTTGAAGACTTGTTTTTAATAAAAAAAATACCGAAGCATTTACACAGTATATGCAATATCTATAACCTTAATTTTTATATTTTTTAAATTGAATATGAGCGCTTGTGCTATAAAAATAGAAAATTTTATTTTAATTTTAATTTTATTTATCCTGGGAACGGGCTCAAACTTTTGACCACTTGATTATTAGAATGCCTTACCTCTACCGCTAAACCAACTGACATGTCAAACGGCAAATACACACTTTCTTTTTCAATTACATAATTTTTAATAATTTTTAATAGCCTCCAGTACTGCAATAAACGTCTATTGAAATAATAAACAATTTCTCGTATTACGCATCAAAATAGTCATGTACATTTATAATTTATATAAAATAAAAAAATTATCCATCCCAGCGGGACAGACAAATAACTGGTGTAGAAAGAGATGTATTTGGATGCTTCAGATTCACTAGCCCTTAATTTGCCTAATATACTAATATGTAATATGCTATATTGATTTAAATTAACAAAAATAAAAAAATTAGAAAACGTACTTCATAATTACTCGATGTCCACATGTTTCCATAAAAATACGCTTCGTATTCGCAAATTAATTATTATCCCTCATACAGAACACAATGCATGGAAGGAGAGTACAGCAACTCGATGGTATTATATAATAGATCTAGTAATTAAAATGTTAACGAAATCATTATTGGTAAACGTGAACACAATTGAACATCAAGTTACACAGTAAAACAACTGTACTAGAACACGGAAAATACTTTGGACTTATTTAAGACAAACAGAAATCTCAAGTAAACTTTACTGTGAGACCAAACTTAAAACATGGTACCTCTGTAGAAACGGAAATAAAAAAAATTCAGGCGACTTCAAAGGCACCAAAATAAAATTATAAAAACCGTTTATAACTTGAACTACTTGACATCGACTGTCTCAATCTACAGAACAATACACCAAATCAATGCCAATAGTTCGAAACTTATTCATTAGCTTGCAAGTGACCGAATAAAAAATATTAAATTGCAAAACAAATGAGAAACATGAACACTACACAATAAAAACTCAAAACATCATTCCAGCCAGAACAAAAACAGGATAATCGCGACTTATTTGCAACGTATTAAATTATACAATGAATTACCACAAGACTTAAAAAATATTTAAAAAGAAGTGACAAACAGACATACCATGCAAACAATTTAAAATTTTTGTAAAATGTAAAATATTTGTAAACTGTAAAGAAAACAATTTAAAAAAAAATATTGTAAAACATCGTTGATTTATAATGGTTCTAAGTTAATAATTAACTAATTCATTTTTATACGCATTTGAAATATTTTCACATAGTACACATCTAAGATCAATTTGCTCTTTATTTATCTTATTTAAGTAAAGAAATGAAGATTTTTTTTTTAAATAACACTCAAAGGATAAGGAAAATTTCCACTTCACTTCTGAGTACTACTAAACCAATTATTTGTAAACAAAAGTGGTGTCAAATTGCATCGGGGTGAGACCAAAAGTTTACTAACGTAATGGCTTCTTTTCTAAACAAGTATAAAGTTATAAGTAATCAAATTCCAAATTATAATTATGGAGTGTTATGCAAATAATCATTCTGTGTAAAGTTATTACTTAGGTATTAAATTAATCAAAACATGAAAAATACAATAGAAACTAACTGTTCCAAACGATCAACTTCAACCGAATGCCGAATTATTAATGCCAAGGCTGATAACGATATCTCCTAAGCAGCACAACACCGAACATTATCTTTATTATTTTACGACAGGCTCCGACCTCATTTGCAATTTGGATGATATCCGAATACAACACAATTTTTTTATCAAAAAGTGTACACTTTCATTACATTACCAGAAATTTTATTTTAAATTTGATTTATTTATTTAAAATTATTTAAAATTTATTAAATATTTATTATTTTATTATTCAAAAAAAGACATAATCCAAACAGCATGAAAAAACTGCCTAAAGAGGGCAGTTTTTTGAACGAATTTCTAACAAATTAGCCATAAACAAGCTATTAAAACTATTAAAACATTCTTCGCAACCCACAAAAAAATGTAATCCGATTTCTAGTAAATACATATTTAACATGAGTATAATGTTCGTAGAGCTCTCGCGTTAAAACATACAAAATCAATAAACTGTGAATAATATAATAATAATAATAATAATAATAATAATAATAATAATAATAATAATAATAATAATAACCAGAAAACACAAATTTATTTATTTTTCAACATGTTCCGGGGTCAATGGTTCCTACATCGTGATATATAAGAATGTATATTAAAAATTAAAAATTGAAGTACAGATACTAAAACAAAGATTAAATATATGGGAGATCAATAAATAATTACAAACTATGTGAAAAGATCTTGGTTTTTTTATAATAATAAATTTGCTATTAAGACTTCAATAAATGAATCGTTTATTCAAACCGTTTTCATGTTAATTATATAAATTATGTTACCACGAGTCATTTTCTTTTAATTTTAGCAGTTCTTTGGAGACAGCGTTACATATTATTTAATTTGATTGCAAAAAATATATTTATTGAATTTTTTGTTTAGAATTTTTAATATTTTTGAACGAATCCAAAATATCGCATCGGAGCTATAAACAAAATTTGAAGGATGTCACCAGCCGGAACTATATTTGCAAGAATCCCATGAACAAGAGCGGTGTTCTGGTTTATTTGTAATTATGATATTAAAAAACTCGAACTCTTGCAGACTGAAGGAAATTTAAATTTAAATTTTGATAACATTTTTTTATTTCCAACTAGGCCAGGCCTACTTGCTTTTTATTTCTTATGGTTTCTACGTAGCAGAAATTGTAATAACTTTTACATTACAAAGACAGAACAATAATTCAATTTTCTTGTGCGACATAAATTTTAATTAAGAATATGAATATAAAAAGTGTGGTAAAGATGAGATAAAGAATTAAGAAAATGCAATTTTTTAAAAAAATCCCACTAACTCTACCATCCAGATTCTAGACAATCAACAACAATAAGTAGTGCAAAATAAGAATTAAAACCATTTAATTAATATTTTCCTTTAAATTAGTTAATTTACCTCGAATCTCGAAAATGAAGGTCATATCATTTACACGTCAATTATATGCTAACCTCTTTTTGATATAATATTATAAATATAAAAATAAGAAATTTGTCAAAAAAAATAATTCGTTTTATAAATCGTTCTATTTTTATTGAAAAGACAACGAGAACATTAAAAAATCTTTGATTTTCGCATATCAATAAAATTATATGGTGAAGTGTGCCTGTAATATTTTACGGAAACAACAATGGATAAAAATCTTTATCCTCTAGATATTAAATATTTTTTAGTGTTTATATATTTTTTATACAATATCGTAACATTTTACGATTATTTTCTTAGGATAAATAAAATACACACGTATCGATGTTAAACACTATCTCGATAGGGTGAAAAGAATGCTTACTTCTTATGGGATCATTTACTTTCAGATGAATACAGTAGAATTGATTTAAAAAACAACATTTAGCATGATATACACAACATAATCTCCATCACAAAAGATTAATAACGGAAACACATGTCTTTTTATAAAACATACCTCGAAATATCTTGCTGAATAAATATGTATACAAATATTATGAAATAAAGCAACAGATGTAGCGTGTTATTTATATATTTAATTACTTTACATATATTTTTAATAAAAGCTTATTTTAATGAAAAGATGCAAATTAAGAAATTATATAAACTATGAGGTACTTGTGTGGAAAATCTTTGATCCGTAGACTGAAGAATGAAGAAATGAGAAATGTAACGTTGACTGTAGATGGGTTGGTCATGCGTATGAGAAGGAATGAATAGTTAAAAAAATATATGAAGCGAGAGTTGAGGGCAGCAGGACTCGAGGGCCTATCAAAGAACTATCATGCCTATGAAAGACCTATCATGATCAGCTACTACAAATATTGGAGAATGGCCCTGATAAAAGCTTCAACAACCGTAGAGCATTTATGAGAAGATATATGAATGTAGCTGAAGCAAAAGTGGTGTGCCGCATTTTTCTATCTTTGTACATCACTTTTGCTTCGTCTACTTTCATACATTTTCTCGTACACGCTCCACTGTTGCTGCTTTTAACAGGGCCATCCTCCAATATTCGTTGTATCTGGTCATTCCAGGTCTTTTGCCGATACTTTTTGTTCTTGCTGCTATCCTTTTCCAAATTATTTTTGTTAATAAAATGTAGAAAGTTATTTTTTAATATGATTAAAATATATCAGACTCATGAATTAGACCATCCATACTTGACTTTGTTTCCTGGAAAAAAACACATATTTTCAATTAAGTAATGCTAATTAAAAATAAAAAATAGTGTCACAGGATCGTGGTTCAGGAAGGCAAAGGACACACTCCAATTGAATTGAAGTTTTTTATTCAATAAATGTAACTGTACACGAATTTAATCGAAGCATCGTTCATTAATTCACACCAATTTCGTAATTCGTCTTACTCTTCACCTTGAATATTTCACATGTCTCTGATATACCGATGCACGTTTCTTAAATCGCTCAAGTTCTCATAAGAAAACTCAGCACATAAGTACACTACTGACGCCGTTTTGTCTATCGCTTTTTTTCTTCCCTGGTCAATTCGCACTCTAGATACTTCGGGAATGCTCAATAACATCGACTGACCAACATTTCTAGTAATTTCCAATTTATTGTAAAACGTTAAGGGTAATTTACTATCCACGATTACATACTTATTGTATACAACTCTCACGATAATACAATCACCTCGGTAGGGAAATCGAACCTCGGTCTTTCGCCTGACAGGTGGGGATACTAACTACTATATTGCCTAAAAATTGATGCCACACGTGACTTTCCTTAAAAGGTCAGACATTGTTAATCATATAAATATATCTTTTAATTTTTATAATACTCTTGCCATGAAATATAAGACTTACTTGCTAGATTCTGCGTATTTTGACGTTGCCGCGGGCTGTAAATGTTGTTCAAATGAGGTTCAGAGAAACATCTTTGAAAAGCAAATCTCTATACATTTAACTTCGTTACTTTTTAATCTCATTTACAATAATTTTCCATTTTCACGGAACTCGGTTAACCTTATTTTCTTTTCTAACATTAACGCTCCAGCATTATTACAGTTGAAACTAATTTTGTAATCAAACGTTAAAAATAATTAACTCCGTAATTGTCGCTTGGTTCAAAGAACCACCCCTTATGTTGCAAAATTCATTTATTCCGCCTTTTGGGCTTATTCTTATACCATAATATGTCGGAAAATTAAATTGTGGGTATATTACTCAAATTTTTCAATTTATTTATAGAAGTAAAAAATTTTAGTAGATGGTTCCGCCATTATTGAATTGTTGATAACACTTCTGAAATGTAACTTTGGAATGTTGTTCACCTGGGCCGTCGCGTTCCGCATTATTTCTTCTCTTGTTTTAAATCAGATCCCGTTCAGCGGCAAATTTAATGGGATTTGAGGAATAGCTAATTATTACATGGAGCCATTTCAGGAAAGATGGAAGCCTAGCAAATAAGGGGAATGGTGTGTTTAGCCAAGAAAGCCTAAATTAGATTCGAAGTATACGTGGGTGCATTATCGAAATAGAGCTGCCAACTTATTATTGCTCGGATATACGGTTATTTCTGATCGTTAATCTTTTGAAAGTACCAATTAATCATATTTTCAATTTTAAATACGTGTTTAAATTAGAAATATCGATCCAAAGCTTACCCCTACCTTGTCGATCCTGCATGAACAATGTTTGCACTTATGCTTCATCTCTTTTCGGCTTGTTGGGGGCTTACCTGAGCACATTTTATGGTCCATTTATGTGCGGCCATTTTTGAAGCGGTTGTATCACTCCTTTAAACGTGAGATGCTCAGAGCAACATCTCCAAAAGTCTGTTTGATCTCGCGAATGGTGTCCACTCATGTACGGCCAAGGTTTTGGAAAAATTTGATGCAATATCTTTGTTTAAGTTGTTAAGTCATTTCACAACAGCTGACAATCTGACGAGCACTTCACTCTGAGGCTGATTACCAACAAGGGTCGCCTTCTGTCGAATCTCTCCTACATATCTCCAATAAAAAATCTTCCCGTGCCTTATTTGTTTGAGATACAAAAACGGTTATTTGCATACATTGCGCACAAGTTTATTCAAATAACTTTTTGTTAGTGCACTCAGTATACATATACATTCAAATATTTCAAAATTATTACCCTAACCTTGTGAATTTATCCATCAATGATGTCCGTAAATATTATATAGTTTTATCAAATTGCAAATATGAAATTGATGAACAATCGTATATACTCTAAAGTACGTATCAAGTAATTCAATTTCACTTCTCTTCCCCTGCAATATGTAAAGAGAATAGCTACCTTCCCTATTTAATGAACTCTAGACCGTTAGTCTGCGATAGACGAAAGAGAATTAGATGTAGCTTAATTGAATTACCATAGTTAAAGGCAATCAACACAAAACGAACAAGACGTACTGTTAATTATATTATGTGAAAGTGTGCAGTTATCCCGTCAAACAAAGTAAATATATTTGATTTTTTCATTTTCATTGATTCCTTTAATGAACGATAAGAAATGTGTATTATTAATTTCCTGCTTTTATTGATAGGTTATTTCTGGTTATATTTATAAATAAATTAATTTGTATATTATTTTTTCAAGCACACCACGTCTTTATGTTAATAAATAATTCTTCAATATGAAATAATTGTTAAGAAATATGTATCAAAAAATAATTTCTATGTTTTCAAATATATCTAAAGACTCTAAGTTGGGTATTTTTTTATTTCAAAGGTATGTTTTTAGAATTCCACAATCACACTATATAAATAAAAACACACTTGTTTTCATTCTACTTGACTATTTTTCGTGAGACTCGTTTTGCCTAAGGAGGGCATTATTAAACTAACGTTCAACAACTTGTATTTATGAAAACTATTGACTAGAAACTTTCAAAAATTTGATAATGTGTGGATTCTGCAGCGGAATTGGTGAACGTTACATTGTGTAGTGATCACTTAAAAATATTAGTTTGCAGGATGTATAGGTACACTTACCTAGGTATGTTCTGTCGTTAATGTCTCACTGAACTCCGCAACTTAGTTTGTCTCCAATCAGGGCTTCTATTACCGAATTCATGCAGTAATTATACACAGTAATTGACACATCCAATTACATGCGGCCGCATACATCAATCCCTAAACGTGGCCGGCAAGAACCGGAGTATTCCAGTTCTTAATCAAACTTGCTCAAATTGGTGTGTGTATATATATATATAATAGATATATATATTATATTATTAGAATTAGGTCCTTACATATGAAATTGGCGTTTGCCGTACTGACAAATTTGATCTCAAATATCTTCTCTTTGGTTAGGAATTTCCAAATCCAAATTTATACAGCTATTTACTCATGTATTTGTGTTTTGAAAATTATAATTCATTTGTTTTTTCCTCAATTGTTTTTTTCTTTGCGTCACTCAGTTTACAAAATGAAAAACTTGAAATATCGCGTTATTTACGAGTACGAGTTCCACCGTGGCACCAGTGCTGCAGAAACGGCTCGAAGGATTAATGATGTGTATGGCGACGGTGCCGCAAAAGAAAACACAGTGCGTTTTTGGTTCCAACGTTTTTCGTTCTGGAAATTTCGACCTGCAGAACAAGCCCCGTGGACGGCCGGAGACCAAAGTTGATAATGAAGAATTGAAGGCTATTGTGGAAGCGGATCCATCGCAAACCACATCCGAGTTAGCTGCAGGCTGCGGTGTTAGTGATAAAACTGTTTTAATCCACTTGAAGCAAATTGGTAAGGTGAAAAAGCTTGAAAGGTGGGTACCTCACGAATTGAGTGAAGCAAATCAACAAACGCGCGTTGACTGCTGCGTTGCATTACTCAACCGGCACAATAATGAAGGGATTTTAAATCGAATCATTACCTGTGATGAAAGTGGATCCTGTACGATAATCGGAAGCGCTCATCGCAATGGCTGAACCCTGCCGAACCAGCCAAACCATGCCCCAAGCGAAAATTGACTCCAAAAAAGTTACTTGTGAGCGTTTGGTGGACTAGTGCTGGTGTCGTTCACTACAGCTTTCTTAAATCTGGCCAGACGATTACGGCAGATGTCTATTGTCAGCAACTGCAAACCATGATGGAAAAGCTAGCTGCTAAACAACCGAGGCTGGTTAATCGCTCTAGGCCACTGCTGCTTCATGATAACGCTAGACCACACACTGCACAACAGACGGCTACCAAATTAGAGGAGCTTCAATTGGAATGTCTAAGACATCCACCGTACTCTCCGGACCTTGCCCCAACAGATTACCATTTTTTCGAAATTTGGATAACTTCTTGCAAAGGAAAAAATTCAACTCCGATGGGGCAGTCCAAACCGCCTTCAAAGATTTTATTGATTCCGTCCGAATGGTTTTTTTAGTAAAGGGATCGATGAACTACCTATGAGATGGCAAAAGTGCATAGATAGCAATGGTACATACTTTGATTAAATAAATATATTATAATAAAAAAAATCGGCTTTATGTTCCTCCCATACTAACGCCAATTTCATATGTAAGGACCTATATATATATATATATATATATATATATATAAAGGGTTATTTGTAAAACATTAATAACCTCGAAGGACTATATTCCTGCCTTGATTATGAGTCGAAAATGTTCAAGCTATTATGACCTAATATCAATAGTTAAAGAAATATGCGACATCAAAGTTTGCATTTTTTTCAATATTTCTGACTCATTTTTTGTAAAACATTGGACTATCATTATGGTAACTTATATCGAATATGAAAAATTTATTCCCTTTAATACAAGTCAAATAAAAAAATAAAAACAGCTAACAATAATTGAATAAATACAAAGAATTTGAAACATATGTTTTCACTGCTAGTGACAAACTATCGTATTTGCGTGGTGTAATATAGTATACTGATGAAGCTATTCCCCCAGTGAACCCAAATGGATTCTCATTTATTGAAGAATCGATTTGTGTGGTTAAATTTAGAGTATTTTAACTGCTTACTCTATATATTATATTATTAATTAAGATTTTTCGTACGTTACCTAATTCTCATTGTTTATTAAATTAGATTACATTACCAATATGATTGTAAGTGATTATCTCTCACCACACACAAGAATCATAATTCTTTTTGGTGAGGTATAACATTAGAAAAAATTTAATTGTAAACATTTTCTAGGTATCATTGTAATAAAATATTATATACCTGTATCAATTAAATAAATAAAAAAATTAAAAAATCTTGTGTGCAATAATTGCCGATTTATCGGTTTTTGTTATTTATTGTAAACATTTTATAGGTATCATTGTAATTAAATATTCTTTAATTATCAATTAAATAAATAAAAAAATCTTTTGTCCAGTAATCGCCGATTAAGTACTTCACACTCCTTACACAATCGCATATTTGATTCTTATTCAGAGTCGTACATTTTTTTTATTTTTTAAAAAAAATACCATCACAGGTCAATATTGCCCCTAATAGATAGTCCTAGAGGGACATCAGAGTACAAAATGTTAATATATTATTAACATTTTGAATATGATATAATGTTGCAATACATATTAAATGATAAATTAATAATAAATAATGCCTTAATGCTGAAATAAATTGTAAATAATATTCAGAACAAAATAAAGACTGTCATAAATCAATTTATAAAATATAAAGAATTTAATTGCAAAATTAAGGACGTAGGTATACGGTTACTTCTAAAAATTATTTTATTGAAAGATAGGATTCTTCAAGGAGACTCATTTTTACCGACTATCGTAAGCTGAGGTTTTAATGTGAACTTTTCCACTTCAAAAGCTCAACCACTGGCAGACACCCTGCCAGACAACTTTGATTGGCAAATGAACTTTGATATTGATATATCTACTATCCGATACGGAACGACCATCGATGCGGTCTTCCAAGGCAAACTAGCAACTTTAGAGTCTTGGGTATCAGATATCATAAACCAATTGCGTCGATTCTAGTGTAAAACAAAACCGACAAATAATATTATTTGTTTTATATTAAACACATTGTAGCTAGAATTTCATCGCTTACTTGTATCCAATACATATAATATGCACGTAATATTTATATTAACTTATAAGTATTAGTATTTATTTTTCTCGAAGCTTTTTTAAAGTTAATTTCATTTAAAATCGGTCAAAAATGAATTTGCTTCAAATATGTATTCAAATAAATTTAATTTTAAAAGTTATATTACGAAAATCCCTAAGCGATTTCTTTTCTTCATTCTGAAATAATAATGAATGTTTCACTTATAAGGATCTTTATGTTGCTTTATCATTAAGTATCGAATAGTATATATTTATTCTAAATAAACATAATACAGTATCCATTGAACGGGCCAATTAGCAACAAAGATTGTTATGGTTTTTTTTTTACTTATTTTAAAACAAAGATTGTAAAAACTATTGAAGAATATAATCCTTTAACTCTTTAAAATTAGCGCATCTTTATTATCTTATCTATCAAGTCTTCTTCTTCTTCTTCCTCAGCCTTTTTCCCTCCACTGCTGGATGTAGGCCTCTTCCATTTTTTTCCACTTGTCACTGTTTCTCCCCATTCGCATCCAGGTTCTTCCTGCTTGCTGGACTATGTCATCGGACCACCTTTTGGGAGGTCTTCCGACGCTTCTATTTTTTGTCCAGGGCCTCCACTGTAGGATTCTGGGTGCCCATCTAGTATCCTCCTGTCGAGCCATATGTCCAGCCCACTGCCATTTTAGTTTTGCAATACGGTCCATAATATCAGCAACTTTTGTTCGGCGTCTTATTTCTTCATTTCTGATTTTATCCCGAAGGCTTACGCCGAGCATCTGCCTTTCCATGGCCCGCTGTGTACATTTTAATTTTTGTATGCTTTTTTCTGTCAGTGTTGCTGTTTCTAGTCCATATGTCAGCATCGGTAGGATACATGTATCGAACATTTTTCTTTTCAGGCAAATTGGGATTTCTTTATTTTCAAACAAGTGTTTCAATTTACCAAATGCTGCCCAGCCCAGACCTATTCTTCTTGGTAGTTCTGCTGTTTGGTTTTCTTTTCCCAGCTTTATCTTATGACCAAGGTACACATATTCATCAACTGTTTCTATTTCCCAATTGTTTATTTTGAATTTGTGTTTGGATGTGGTTAAAATTATTGTTTTTAGTGTGTTCATTTCCAAACCTGTTTCTTTCGATGCTTCTTGCAATTCTCTGGTCATAGATTCCAATTCTCTTACATTATTGCTAACAATGACTATATTGTCTGCAAACCTGAGGTGGCTCAGATAGGTGCCGTTTATCTTTACTCCTTTATTTTCCCAATTTATCTTTTTGAAAATGTTTTCCAAGGCGAGTGTAAAGAGTTTTGGTGAGATAGTGTCACCTTGTCGCACACCTTTTCCGATTTTGAAGCTTTCTGTCTTCGTGTCTTCATCTATTGTCACGCTCATGGTTGCATTTTCATATATGTATTTTATCAGTCTCGTATATCTTGAGTCGATTCGTGCATTTTCGAGCGCTTTTATGATCGCCCACGTCTCAATTGAATCGAATGCCTTCTTATAATCAATAAAGGCCATATGGAGAGTGATATTATATTCTGTTGCCTTTTCAATAAGTAACCGAATTGTTTGTATGTGATCCCTTGTTCCAAAGCCTCTTCGAAACCCAGCTTGTTCTATTGGTTGGTACTGGTCAAATTTATTGGTTAACCTGTTTGTAATAATTTTTGTGAATAGTTTGTATAGGTGTGAGAGTAGACTAATTGGGCGGTAGTTTTCAAAATTGTCACTATCTCCTTTTTTAAATAACAGTTTAACTTCCGCGTTGTGCCAAGCGTCGGGAATTTTTCCATTTTCTATACATTTATTGTACAATAGTATTAAGGCTTCTTTAAGGTTTTCTCCACCTAACCTCAGAATATCAGATGTTATGTTGTCTTCTCCCGGAGCTTTGTTGATGACAAATGACAAATGAAAAATAACAAAGCTCCGAGAGATCTATCAAGTATATAGGAATAATATCATTTAAATTACGATGTTGCAGTTTCAGTACATTTTTCATTGATAATGTAAGCAAATTAGACGAATCGCTCCAAAAGTTCACAGACATATAATTTAACTTTATATTTTTATTTATGGACCACTAAGTAATGTGGTCTTAAGATGTACTGTAATGTATTCTTACGTACAAACTTCTAATACAGTTTTTCATGATGCCTGTAGTGATACACATATTTATAAATTGTGATAAATATTCAATAAAAAAAATATAAAAAAACCACCGGGACCACGAACCAGAGTTTTCTCTTACAGGTAGAATGAATTATCCATAGGCTACCGTTTACTTTGACGTCGATTAAACATTTATTATCTCTTATTAAAAGTTTTTATCTTATTATTTGCAGTGAATTTTAAAACCTTTTTGTAATGCATAATGTGTAACTTTAATTTTTTTATTGATTAGAATTTTAAATCCATGTTTTTCGATCAAGAATCGGCCTCATTTAAAACTTGATGTTTTTTTGTGTATCGATGCGTGTAGAGCCTTCTAGTATCTTCCAATTTTAGTGTTAAAGGTGTAGAATGCTTTAAAATCGTCAATTACGTATAATTCTTTCCGATTACGATCTAGTTCGTTACAAAAGCTACCAAGACGCTACTCTAGATGGCGCTGTGCTCACAGCCTCGCCGCCGAAGTATGTAGTCAAAGAAAATCATTTTTGACGAGTTGACATAGCTACTTTAAAAATATTTCTTAGAATCGTAAAATCCTTTTGGGTACTGGCCGCATTTTGTTTCTTTTTCGGGACGAATACTAACTGGGTAAAATATGTTTCATTTTTTGACAGCCTTAAATTTTAGGACAGCGGATCAGGCAGGCCCACAAACCTAGTCAAAACATTGACAAGGTATATTTTTCAAAATTTTAATTTCTTTAAGTCGTGTTATGTAAATGGTATTTCTGTGAAATATTCAGAATAATCATAGATAAAAACGTAAATAGAATTCGTTAAGGAATCTGCCGTTGTGTGTTCCTAGCTTATTGGTATTCCAGCCCCATTCGACCAAATTCTTTCTCATCATCAATGGTACAACTGAAGGGCATCATTTACCCTCGCTCATTGTCTCTTGAGAATAGACCACGGGGGACGTTCGTGTCCTATTTACAATAATCCCCCCCACACCAAATTTTCTTGATAAAGGCAGCCTTATTGTGCGCAAAATGGCACATAATGGCATCGGACAATTCAAATTGATTTGCTCATATAAAAATGGAAAACATTGGTATTGCTTAATATGTATATTTATGTTTTTTTATTACGTCACGTCAAACATAACAATTCTGCCTCTCCGTCCGCCTGCCTATATATCTGCCTATCTGTATGTCCGTCCATAATTTCGTGTAACGTCCGTAAAAATTAAAATTAAAACTGATTAATGCATCCATTTCTATATCGCATAAGTCATTGGTATTATTTTTTAATTTAAATGTTTAATTCTCTATGTAGCATTGTCCGTCACTAACCTACCAGATTCATAACGCTACCAGATGGCTCAAATTATAATGCGGTGTAATATAATCATTCGGTATAAGAAGTAAAAAGCATAATAATATCCATCACTCACGTTATTAAAACGATAATTTAAACAGGTACAAATGTTTCATAAACTTATAGTATTTATATCTCAACACTTATACATGGTATTCTGAAATTAAGCTCATCCCGTGAACATGATCCATAAAAGTACCTACACTGTTTCATGTAACAAATAATTACATAACGTAATCAATGATAAAAATAAATTTCTAAAATGCGAAGTAAAAAGTAATATCTTTAACTCTACTCCACAAATATCAAAAAATTTTAACCAAAATTAATACCAAATCCCACAAAAATATAAAATTATTCCTAAATATTAATTTACCCTTAGGATTGAAAATTCCTTCCGCAGTTTCCTCAGCCACGTAGACACGCACAAGGCAGATGATTCCGCTGATCTCTTCAAGGGAAACTACACAATATTTCAACAAATTACCTCGATATCCATTATTATTTAAGCCCATGGAAGCGAGTTCTAACCCTTTATACCTAATTTCGCCTTCCAATCCTGATCCACGATATCTGTCGGTCCGTGGCCGAAATATTATGAAATAATTAGTTTGCGTCTCGGATGTGGACGGCCGAAACTCTTGCGGCTTGCTTATTTATCCATCGGCTGTAAAGCAGATTTACTCGCATAAACCTAATGGTATTATCGGTTAGGGGAGCAACCGCGAGAGGGGGTTTCATTAGGAATCTCCCGCTATCCTGTAATGGTTACTTAGGATATCGGATGAATAGACGTCGTTTATTTTCATTCATTTTGCTTACTTAATAAGAAAGTACATTATTTAATTATCCCTGGATTAACCTAATAAACACTGGGATTTAATATACTTACTTACAAGCTTATTAATATTGCTCTATTTGACTGTAAAAATAGAGAAAATCTTTTGAAGAAAATGTTACTGTGCATGATTCAGAATCATTTATAATATCACCCATGTATAAAAAATATTGTAACGGAATGGCAAGCAAAATGAATTGCGCACTGTCCGAATGTCTTGTAATATAAATATCTCAACACAATCGAAGGATCGAGAATGGCCTATAGCCTATAGCAATCTAGAGTAATCTATAGCATTCTGGAAATGCCTGTTATAATTGAGAAACGACGGGAACCTTCTCCTAAACACTAGAATAATCTTTTAAATTCGATAAAACCAGCGTTTGTAGGTTTAAATAACGCGATCTAGGCCGCCGCGCGGTCGTCGTTTTATGACATGTCGTTTGGTATGAAGTCAGACGCGAGCTGCGAGTGACGATGAGATGGTCAGTCGTGAGATAATCGAAGCGATAAATAAAGAGAAATAATCGAGCAGATTACCTAAGTAGCGAAATAAACCAGAGCGACTTCTATGTGCGAGAATTGAATTTTCTACGACCGATTAATCAGTGTTACCCACCGTTAATTAGCAGAGTAATTAACGTTAATCTGCAGGGTCCAACATCAGCCCTATCTGCAATGGGATCCGAAACGTCGGCCAAAAAGGTCGTATTAACACGGCATAATACCCCAGAAGACACAAAATAGAAGATTCTGAGTGGCCGTGAAAACCTAAAAACATTCTTATTCTTAATCTGGTTTCATTATAATTTTAATAATTCATTATAATTTTAATAATAATTAATAATCATGCAAAAAACTTTTAGGCTGTTTGTTCGTGCCTGTTTTTGCGCTTAATTAAAATAAATAAAAGTATTTCGTTGTAAGAATTGCCCAAACAGTAGAAAAAAATATTTATTTCACATTTTTTTGTCGAAAAAATATATAATATCGCAAAATTTATTTTTACGTGCAACTCATGCATCATTGTATTGAGTGCACCGGCCCTTCGATGAATAAAAGTATTCTATGAATATGCATTATCATCAAGTCACCAAGCTCTCTGGCGTCTGGCGTTCACAATCTAATAACATAAAACCGCCAGAATATGCGAGTTACCTATTTTTATGGGAGCCATCGACAAACTGTCAAGGGAAGCGATTAAGTCAGATGGATCACTGTATAATGGCGCATGAGGGTGTTAAAGTATTAAAATTTTGATTTTTGAACAATTATATCAATTATTTTATAATTTGTAAAATAATACTGCCTCATTGGAAATCCCAGATAATATATTTTATTTTTCAATAAAATCTTTAGTGTGTTCAAGTGTTCAAGATAAACTTTTTCATGGATTGTTTCACAAAATTTTCACCGTTTTGTTAGGTATGGTAAGGTTGTTATGTTAGGTAAGGTTTAAAAAAGCTTTTCTTAATTATTTATAATTTTCTTTAGTTTAGCTTGCGCGTGATTGTCGGTGCGCGGTTGTCATGCATGTAATTATCAGTGTACCACTGTTTTAAATAAAACCTATCTACAATCATAAAGTAATACAATCTTATCACAAGCTCATTAATATAATGTCTGCTTTCATTAATACTAACCAACTAACTAACAATCAGTTATTGCAACATGCTAACATACAATCATTGCAGTTTCGGCAGATGTGATAAAAATACACCCTTTTCTGTCCTGGCATAACAGTCTTGCCTCGATGTTGAAACATTTCACAGAGTTGTCCTGTGATATTTGGTTTATCCGATCATGCCAGGTCTTTTTTGGATGCTCTCTGTTCCTGTTGCCTTCAACATTCGCCTTGTATATTTTCTTTACCATCTTCATTTAAAACATTTAAAAGTGTTTACAAAAATATATATTTCATTGTTGCTGAGTGTCTTGGCAGCAAAGTAAACACTACATTAATTTGATGCCTGCTACACTAGTATTTTACTGTTTATTGATTAGGTATTTACTTGTCGAATGACATAATAATTTATAGAAAAATAAAATACTTGTGTAAGACCACTTTTCAGTTCAATTACAGACTAGTTTCGAGAGCCACAAATGCTCTCATCTACAGGTGAGAATATAAACTAAAATATCTTAGGTACTGATAGGTAGTTAGAGGTGAGTGGGTTGTATGTGGGGGACGGGGTGGAACTTGATTTAATGGAAAGAAAGAGAGGAGGGATGAGGAAGTTTTGAATTTTATATTATTAATTAGAAGTTTTCCAGAATTAAATTTTTTTTGAATTTCTAAATTTTCAAGATTATTCATTATTCTGCCATTGTGGTGAATCCAACCACTCGTTCGATTCACACACACTAATGATTTTAAAAATGTCTCATTATTCTCCAAGATAATATAAATAAAGGGAAGAACAAGTGCGCATGCAAATTTAAAGTAAGGTACCTATGACTATGGTACCTAATTTCAATTTTTAACATTCAAATTTTTTAAACATATTTTAATGATGTATTTGTGTTGCATTATTATTTATGTAAACTGATTTCGTCGCCCTCAGGGCATATAAATAAATTACATACCAGTGTACAAATTGACTATTGCATAATGCACTATGCAAGTCACTTATACTTGATAAGCCATTCCCCTTATTTATCAGAAATAGCTTCGTCATAATTTTACCTCTTCTCAAACCACAAAAAACTTCTCGGAGGAAAAAAATCAAATTCGAACGTCACAGCGGCTATGGAACAGTGTTTTGAACACTGACGAATCCTTCTATAAAACTGGGATAACGGATTTGAACAATCGAATCGTTGGAAAAAAGTGCATTCAGCTGCAAGGGAATTGTATTGAAATATGAAAATGTTTCGAACCGTACTCTAGAGCAGTTTTTTGGGGGTACGAATTTTTCAGGGGTGTGTAAATATTAAATTTCTTAAATTTTGTATGACGAAAAATTCTATTTGAATTCCTAAGTATATTAATAAATTATATTTTTGTTAATAAATAGACAGGTAATTTAAGTGTATCATTTAAATACAATGTTAAAATATTTGATAATTATTATTTTAAAAAAAACACATGATTGTAGCTTACCAAGACAACGAGTTGGAATAATGCCATGGAGAAGATAAAGATAACATGATTATACAATAAACATATAATATACTTTATAAACAAATTATAAATAATTTTGAGAACAAAATTAACATTATCAAAAGCAATAAAAAAATGTGTTGTGGGGTCACAATATCACCCCGCAAATGTGAAGTGAGCGATTTCCAAAGTAAACGTTCAGTAAAGTAAGATAATTAGCAGTCTTCTGCGCGACCTAATATTGAGAATTTTGTCTATGGTTAACTTGTTTTACATGCTCCAGTGACCGTCAATTTCCTATATGTATTAAGGATTCGATTTAGATCTTAGCCTGAGGCATGAAGAATATATTTTGAATGCCGTTTCTGTATTGTATTTCGTTTTGATGATTTTTCATTTTTGATAAAAGAGAGAAATAGCCTAGATTGGTGTTAAAATGTGTAAAATCAGCTTGGAAATACATAGACATACAAACATTTATTATATTATTTCATTTTCTTTTTTGTACTATTCTATTGTACAATAATAGAAAAAAACGGACTCTCCCAAATTGTCTCCCAAAGTCGCGGGACGTGGCTTAATGAAAACCCTGGAAATCTTGAAAAAAAATGGAAATTTATTTAAAGTTTATTTATTATCAAAATAATACCCTGAGCACTAGTTAATTTGAAGTAGCGTTCTTAATCTAATAGTCACTGAAAGGGTAAAAAACATTCCCACATCTATTATCACTCTGTTCCTTAATTTGTAATACTTTGAAAAACTTCTCGCGTCAGTATTTCTTTATTCATAACCCGTGGTATCACTGTTGGTCACACCGCGCTCGCTCTGTTGCTAGTATCGCGTATTGTAATATCATCGTCACGAATCACTGATCACAATGGTTTACGCTACTATACTACGCTATCGTCCCGAATGATTGAATAACTCCGCTTTGCATGACACCTTTTATAGATAAATTTCTTCGAGAGATTTATTCAAGAGATTACGAGAGGCTTGTAGAGTATTCTAGATGATTTCAAAGAACTGTTTTAGTGCGTAATAGACTGTTATGGAATTTTCGAGAGAATGCAGAGAGAGCGAATGACTGACCCTGCGTTGCGTGACGCCGTTGTATTGTTGTCAGTATTCAGTAGGTTCACCTTCTAGTATTCAGTCTAAAAATAAATTCAGGTATTTTACATGAATTATTCGGCATGAATTATTTTATAAGAATTATTACATATTCGGGTTAGTTTTTCTACCGGTTAAGTTTAATAAAACTATATTTATTAATAGTGGCAAGTAAACTTCGATAAATAGACCCCATTGTATATTATATTTTTATATTGTATACATTGTATACTTTTTCTGGGATAAAAAAAATATTCGTAACATTAAATACTGTACGTAGAATAAAAATGATACTGTTACTTGATGGTGATAGATGATGATGGATGGATCTGTAAAAAAATGAAAATTCTTATTTTTAGACTGAATGTGCCCAAAAATGATAAAAATGTTTTTTCAAAGAATAACCATAATTTCCCATGTTTAACTCATTCTCAATAAATTATTTCATAAAATTATTATCTAAAAAAATCTAGAGTTAAACGAAGCCTTTTAAACATAGCTAGGGAGCTAAATTAAATTCATCGTTTTGCACTACGTGTACTAACACTGGTAAAATAGGTAAAGTTTTCAAAATAAGAAAAACTTTTTTTGAGCCGCCCTTCATGAAAATTAATTTTCGATAAATATAGAATTTTTTCTAAGAATCGCATTTTATTTCGTTTACATTCTGAATATATTTTCTTTCTGGTACTCTTGGGAGATTTTCGTTAATTATGAGGAATGTAGCGATCTAAAAAAATGTTTTTACATGATTTTATTAATATATTTGAAAATAAAATATTAGAAAATATATAAAGTTGTTAAAAAAAAAAATTTTTTTAAATAATGGTTGTAGTTCAACATTTCTCTGTGGGTTTGAACATCCATCCATCCATCCATCCATCCTCAGCGTTAAAATCCTTGGTGGGTCCTAGCTGCCTCCAAGAAAGTCCTCCATACTGCTCTGTAGCTGGCTGCCATTTTCCAGTTTTGCTGCCCCAGGGTCCGGCAGTCTAACGCGCATCTAACCATCTAACCACCGCATTTTTGGTCTTCCGACGCGTCTTCTACCCATTAGGTCATTAAACAATACCGTTCTTGGGGGCCCCAGATCACCCATACGGTGTAGATGTCCTAGCCAGCGCAGTATGTTAATCTTAATGAACTTGACTACGCTGACGTCCTAGTAAAGATCATAGAGTTTGGTGTTGTAATTTTCACGTTTGACCGTCATTAATAGGTACATATATTTGGCGTAAGATTTTTATTTCAAATGTGTCTAGTCTTTTCATCGTACTTAGTTAATGTCCAGGTCTCCCAAGCATATGTTAAGACTGAACAATTAATGTCTTGTAGAGCGTGGCTTTAGTTTTTCAGGACAGTAGTCGTGACCTCAATTGTCCAATGAGACTTAAGTAACTCCGCTTTACTACAAAGATTATTTTCCTAATCTCTACACTAGTGTCATTATCGTTTGTAATAATGGAACCAAGGTATGTAAATTGTTCTACTGTTTCAAATGTATGGTTACTGATGGGTATTGGGGACTGGCTGATTCCGGGTATCATTATAACTTGTAACTTGTGTGGGGTTGAACGCTGAACTTTATTGCTGTTCTTCATGTTGTTATTTAGACATCTGTTTACATTAATCTAATTTATAACCAATAAAACAAATTTAAAAATATTAATAATGATGGACAATTTTATTATGAATTTTTTATTATTATTTTTTTTTAAATCGAGATGCGAACACAAAATACGTATCACATCAATATTCTTACTATTTCAAACTAAGCTAAACGCTTGTGCTATGAAAATAGGACTAACTTGCTGGTGTGGAGTAAGTTTCGAACCCACGACCTTTGGATTACGAAGCGAGAGTTCTAACCATAAGACCAACAAGCTATCATCATAGAAGACGGAAAAACATAATCTTCTGTCAAGATAAAAATGCCTTGTCTGGTCCATATTCCTACATCTTGCCACACGGGCTCGTCGATTTTTAAGTCGTCTGCGGGACCATCTTCCAGTCGCCGATTTACCCTATCATAAAAATTATTTTGCGAACACCATCTATGTCCTATGCCATCAAAACGGATATTACTTTTTTCGATACATCATTTATTCACTTTGCTGTTTGACATGACGAGACTATATGAACAATCCTGGACACTTGAATATACGCACTCAGGTAGACTTGCGTACATATCTAAAATTAAGTGACAATAATATTTTCAGAACATAAAAAACTAAAAGTTACTTCTAAATATAAGGGGGACATTAATTTTGGTATAAAAACGATAAAAAATTTAGATATTTAATACCTAAAGATACTAAATTTATAAGATGTTTTTTTATTCTATACAAAAACATTTAAAGATATAAATATGCTTTTCGTAGAAAGCACCCACTTTGTATTTGGAATACTGTATTAAACTATCTTATTAAGAAAATACCATCAATTTAATAAAAGCACAGTGTTAAATATTCTTCAGAAAACAGGATTGGTCATCGAACATACAATTTAAAGGCTCTTGAGATAAAAAAAATGCGTTGAGTAATGCTAGCATACTAATTAACATACTTGACAATTTAATTATTACCCTTATATAAGATATTTTTCCTTTTAAACCCATTAAATATCCATCAACATTATAATTCACCTTTCCCTAGGCCTGTTGTCTATTGTCTTAGTTTGTCTTCCCTTATATGTTTTCTCTCTTTTTTTAGGTCTCTAATTTTTAAACTATTATTTTCATGTCGTTTTATATTTTATCTCCCTCTTTATATATAAATGAACTGATTTTTTATATTGTTAGTTTTATATACGACATAACCGGTAAGCGTTGTATTTAATCAAAATAGTTTTATAGAAACTGATTGTATTTTATTTAATTTAAATATGCATTTTATTATGCAAATAGGTGAGTGATAAAAATAAATTTACAAAGATATACTTATTTTCATTCGTCAGATGGTACGCGGATTTAAATTTTCCTCTACAATTCTCGATCCTCGACTGTCACAGTTGACTCTGTGACGATCCAGGTAGATAGTGGGGCCTAATCAAATCGAGCAGACTGTATTTAATGTCGCAATGATGTTCAATTAATATTATAAAGCATTTTATTGTATTTCAATATAAATCGTTCTCCTGGTCACGGTAAGCACTGCGATAATCCTGCTAGATAGTGGGCCCTCGTCAAATGACGGTATTTTCTAGAGATGTTTTCTGTTATATGAAAAATATTATACAGTCGTAAAATAGTTGACGCGAGTTGAATTTAAATTTTAGCTATTACGTTCAATTGATTTGCCAACTCCTGGCCGCGGCTAACAATGTGATGAATCCTATGGGGTGACCCGTCAAAAATACGTCGTGGTAAATAATATTAAATAATATAAATTTCATTGCAATGAATAAAGTCATTTGCCGTATGATGTTAGCGAAAATAGTTGTATGGCGCGGGTGGCAACGGCTGAGGTCGACAGATACGCTGTAACTATAAAAGGATCGCGGAATAAAATATTATACCTTCTTGAAATATTATAAATAATGTATTCTATACAATATTAATACTCTGCCTGTGCTAACTATACATTTAACTAAAATATATATTATTAACTGGAAATAATTATTCTGTGAAAATTGCGCTTTTGAATGCAATATTAACTAAAAATATTTCTAACATCTTGGGTTCGCAGACGAAATTGATAATACCTAATGCCCTTTGCATTTACTAAGTATATTACCTAAATAGCCACAGCTATACCATCCTGTCCGTCAGGGACGAAACATAAAACACAGTTATATTCCTAAAAGTGCTACCTCTTACGCGACAAAAATACCTATTGCAGTCGGGCTATGAATATGAACTATTTCCGCCTCATAATGGCGCCTGGAACCAATACTAAAAACCTCACTAGAAATAATAAATGCGACTAAATCTCGATAAATACAATATATACTATTCGTAATACGTCGTTGAATTGGCACATGAATCGTCTAATGGATGAAGGACCCCGTTGTGTATCGTAATAACTTCAAATTCTTTTATAGGAGCAGTGTGGAAACAATTGCATAATATTACGTAATAAAAACATCTAACGAACCTAATAATCTATACATTTATGTTACAATAAAATACGTTCACCAGAAGAATTCGTGTATTAGAAATAAAACATATCCGTTTGGAAACAACCCAATAAAATCGTTCGAACGGCGCAAAGGGAAAAATTCACATATTAAATAACACTGAAACTAATAATTTTAAACACTTTATATTAACATATTCTTACCTTGAATGGTGTCGTCTTAGACGTGTATGAACCTGTTCATATTAATTCCTGGGGAAAATAATACATATATTTGCTATCTACGAAATAAGACATTTTTGAAACGAAACTTCTTTATAAATAAGTAGATAAGGTCTCGGGGATGGTTTGTTCGAAAGGATTCTACAACAGCCCGTGAGTTTATATGAAATAATAGTTTCTTTGAATGCTAAATTTTGGTTTTTTAAACCCTCAGCATCTCTGCTGAGAGGGGTTGAGGCTCCGCGCCCGCCTAAACCCGGTGACCGACTTCCTAAGTGACTAAACGGCCCCCCTTGTTCCTCCGGAACTTACTGCATCCCGAGACTCTATCTCTTCTTTACGAGATGTGATCCCGTGACGCCCCTCTTTTAGGCTTATAATTGAGAAGGCCGTACTCTTTTGGTACGAGTTTCTGATGATGTGTGTTGTCTTGAGGCGCCTTTCTTTTAGGCCGGTGTTTGAAAATCATGTACTCTTTTGGTACGAATTGATGACGACATTAGCCTCCTTTGCGGGCATAGTCAGCGATGTTACAAATTATTGTGCAATCTCATTATGCCTTTTCAGAGCGGCGTCCCACGATTCTGCATCTTGCAACATTTACTTTGGACAAATGTTAGAGTGTTAGTAACATATTTATAATATCCTAGCTATTCCATATGAGTGAATGATTTTTATATTTATTCTGGCCCTGTCTTTCTTACAGAGGACGAAATAGAAGTTAACGTTTTCTATCAAGGTTTTACAGCATTCAAGCATGGAAATCCTTCCAAAAACAAAGGGAACCTTTTTGTTGGTTTAAGTAGTTTGCGCCAGATGAGGTTAGGTGGTCGGTTTATTGACGACCCCGAGCAACAAGGAGGACCCCGCCTTTAAGGGGCCCTGCAGGGGCTTGTGCGGGTTCCACGCCCAAGTGCCGGCAATCATCCACCCCTCAGCCAGCTAGGCTAACACAAACCAGATATCCCCAATCTTTAGTTAGATCTCCCCATTCTGTCCTTTA
Source organism: Agrypnia vestita (assembly GCA_016648135.1). Classification (NCBI taxonomy): domain Eukaryota; kingdom Metazoa; phylum Arthropoda; class Insecta; order Trichoptera; family Phryganeidae; genus Agrypnia; species Agrypnia vestita. The sequence continues at coordinate 85,573 of JADDOH010003564.1, forward strand.
CTCGTCGTTCTGAAGCTACTTGTTAAGCCAGATGTACCGAGGTACTCAAATCATAAAGACTTGGCTGAAGACCGAATTGCGCAATACTTATGCAACACAATTATTATAAGGCAACTAAGCATTTCTTATAGAATTACGTGTATTCAATTATTAGTAAAAATAGTTTGAAAATCCCCATACTTTAAAATATATTCGTTCGGAAGAATTTCTCGTACGATTTGGATTGATATCTGGTTATGCAATACATAACGCGTCGACAATATTATGAATCTATTAAGCACTGCTGATAGAGCTCCGTAAAATCAATTGTTAATACAAATGGTATGAAAATCCCCATGCATCAAAATATATTCGTTTGGGAGATATTCCCGTACGAATTGAGCCAAGATCACACAAGAAATCGTGATATTAATTATCCATTATTGCTCCGATTTTAAATCTTCCCAAAATAAATACATTTCAATAGTGAAAATAATTAATCGATAGATAATATAAATGTGTTCCTTAGCTGTTACACAGTGGCGGTATGATCCTCTCTGCTACTGATGAATGGTAGATTCCTCCATAAGTCCGGGCAGCAACTCCGTCCGCAAATGCTGTTCTGGAACTCAGGGCTCCGTCGGTAGTCTGTTGGGCAGCGCTCCCGCTCGCAAGTCTGGTCTCGAACTGCAGGGGCTGAGTACATCGCGTTCGCTCCTTTTATAGTAACGATTTCACCATACCTCTGAAATCCACGCTAGTGCAGTGACTCATCCTATGCCCGATGACCTCACCGCCGGCGCTCGCCATTGGCCGGATTCAGCCATCAGGACGGTCGCCTCCGGCTCAACCCGTCGAAGGCAAAGCGCGCCTGTGATTGGTCCGTTTCGTTAAAATAATAGTTAAGCACCCGCTACACGCGAGACTTACTGTTCTGATTCATAAATAATAAAGGCTCGTTCGCACCTACTCACAAGGTCGAGTCTATTAGTATTGGCAAACGATATTAATTTAACACAGAATTATATCTATGGTATAATAAAGATCTAAGAAATATTACTTGTATAGCTGAATATTCAATATTTTGTTAGCCTCTTGTAATACATAGAATCTTAAGAAGAAATATATCAGGCTTTTACTTTTAAACGATTCCAAACAGAAGAAATACACTTTTGATTTCCATACTTGACTTATTTGAATATTATTATTTTAAGATTTTCTAAATTTATTAAATC